>BDMB01000002.1:4987011-5279179 GCA_016859785.1 Macrotyloma uniflorum
TAATAGAAGACCAGGTGAAGATCATTGCAGCAATAAAAGAAGCTGGAAATATCAAGGTCTGACTGTTGTTCATAGATAATACTTAAAATTATGCTACACTAACTTTATATTAAAATTTTAAACCATGCTACACTAACTTTAACCTATAATTCCTTCTATGCTTACATTGTTAACTTTATTTGTGAACAGAGATTCTTCCCATCTGAATTTGGGTTGGATGTGGACCGTCATGATGCAGTGGAGCCAGTGAGAGAAGTTTTTGAGGAAAAAGCAAAAATCCGGAGAATAATTGAAGCTGAGGGAGTCCCTTACACTTACCTATGTTGCCATGCTTTTACTGGTTACTTCTTACGTAACCTGGCACAGATTGACACCACTGTTCCTCCTCGCGACAAGATATTCATTCAAGGAGATGGAAATGTCAAAGGTAGTAATGCATACTTCGTTAAGTTACAAACAGAAACTATTTTAATTGTTTTAGTAAAATGTGATAAGAAAAAGTAGAGATAACTCAATTGGTTGAATGTGTACATATAACAGGAGCGTATGTGACTGAGGCTGATGTGGGGACTTACACCATCGAAGCAGTGAATGACCCAAACACCTTGAACAAAGCCGTGCACATAAGACTCCCTGCCAACTATTTGACCTTAAATCAGATTGTGTCTCTGTGGGAGAAGAAAATTGGAAAGACTCTTGAGAAAATTTATGTTCCTGAAGAAAAAGTTCTGAAGGACATTCAGGGTCAGTGATAATTTTAACAAGTTCATTTTTGTAGGATAGGATATGAGTATACATAATTCTGTTAAATTAACCATCTTTTGATTTACTGCAGAGTTTTCTTTCCCAAATAATTACCTGCTCGCATTGTATCACTCACAGCAGATAAGAGGAGATGCAGTGTATGAGATTGATCCTGCCAAAGACGTTGAGGCTTCAGAGGCTTATCCTTACGTCAAATACACCACCGTCGATGAATATTTGAACCAGTTTATCTGATTTCTCAGATTTGAAGAACTAATGCACTCTTATGATGCTATGCAGAAATGCTCAATAAAACCCATGTCGTTTTCCTTTTTTATTTCTGAAAAATTCCTTTCGTTTATTTAATCCTTCAGAAACCATTCATATTAATGTATCTTCCTTTAACACAAAAAGGAATAACAATTCTGTAATCTGCTGTCAGAAGTACTGTTTTCAAACTTTTACATCATTCTTAGATGAATACTGTCGTTGTTTATTTTCTGATTGATTCGGTGAATGGCTTGAAAAATATTTCAAGCACACTGGACTGACACTTTGGTTGCTGGAGTTTCACTAAAGAGGGATCCAAAAGAAAAAATAAAAAAATAAAAAAAGTATTTTAAGTTTATAGTATCAACGTCATTAAAAAGAAACATGCTAAAATACTCAACTTATTTTAAATTAAAATTATGTATTTATTTTAGCGGCCAATGTATTTAATTGACATTATTATTAAAGTAAGATTCTAAATCTATTATAAGAAAATATTTCAGTGGATATAGCGTGATTATTTAATTGCAATAATTAACACATTTTAACGGATATTACAATTGATTATGATTCAAATTAATTACTAATATTCTACTGATAAATATTTGGATTCAAATTTATGCTAAATTTATATTTAAATGCAAATCTATTAAATGTATATATAATAAATTTAAATTTAATAACCATTAAATTTAAATACATTGATTATATTAAATCCAAATATAATAACCAATCACAATTTACATAAAATAATTTCTCTCTAGTGTGTCAAAATTGACGCAAGTAGAAATAAATAAATTAATCAGATTGAATATTTTTATATAAATTTAAATAATTCAATTTAAATCAAACAAAAATTAAATACTTTTTGTAATAAATTTCATTTATTCATATTCAAATATTTCTTATATTATAGATTTAAAATTTTAAAGTAAAAAAATTACTTTGATTCAAAATAATTTTAGTTAGATATTGTATTAGATTGGGTATTCAATTATAAATTTAATAATAAAAATTGTTAAATGAAAAATCACACACTTAAGTCTCACAAGACACATATAACATTTATGACTATCATTTAAAATTTAAAAGTTATTATATGAATCTGTGAATAAATATTATTTAAACAATAAATGAATATTAACAATATATAGATGAAATAATATCAATTACAAATAAAATAAAAACTTTTTTTAAGAAAGTGTTAGGTTTTTAAATCAACGTCTCCACAAGTCTACCAAATAGAGGATATTGAATATAGGGATTTGAAAAAATTGTACAAACAAGAGTTTCATATATTAACAAAGTCCAAAGTTTGATGTAAGTAACGTGAATTAAGCATAACTTGTTATAACACGTAATAAATTACAAGAATAAAAACGTATAGGAATCAGATTTTCTTGTAATCTCTTCAGAACTTAAAAATAATATAATACAATATTTTATCCTAATTATAAAAAGATAAAAAGAAAAATGTAATTTATAGTTTTTGATAATCTCTTGACCGTAACTCTAAAAATTTTCAAAACCTTTTTCAATTCCTTTAGAAGGTCAATAGAAATTTTTGTAATAAAAATCGGATTTATAAATTACCCTAATTTTGTTCCCAATATAAGGCAAATTGGGGGTTAGGGTTGAATTCAGAAAAGATATTATATTTCCACAAAATACCAATTCAAAGATGGGAGATGGACGAGCTCAACCAAAACCTTAATCAAAACAACGAATTGCATAAATAAATAAGAGTACGAGAAATTATAATGTGAATCTAATCCCTACACATCTTAGTCACTCATGGTGATTTGTTTCATAGACATGATTACAAAGAAGAAATCCTAGAAAAAAATGATGTAACAAAAGTATTTGGATCGTTTCCCAAAGAAAACCCTAACTTAGTGTTTCTCCCATTATTTTTGTGTGTAGAAGTGTCTCCAAAAGTTATGTCTTTTGTCCTTAAATAGAATATTTGACCGTTATTTTTAACCTGCGCTCAGCGTAAGCGCATAAAGGCTACACTCAGCGCATGTGACTTCTCGCTCAATCCTTTTTCTATTCGCTGAGTGGATTCCTTTCCGAAACCAAACTTCAATTTCTTCTAGTATTGCGCTCAGCGCATGATTTGTCGCTTAGTGCCACTTGACTTCGCTCAGCTCTTCTCTCCTGCGCTGAGAGAATTTCTTCCAAAAAGTATCAGGCTTTTTCTTGGCTTGATGCTCACAGTGCTCTTAGGATTTTCCAACTTTTTTTTATCACTTTTCAACTTTCTTCTTCACATTTATTAGGCTATACCAGATTTAACAAAACTAAAATTTTTGTGATAATTTATTTCTAGCTTCCTTTAAAAAATATTTTAGAATTGATATATTTTCCTTGAATATATAAATACTCAACAGGAGTACAGTAAATAAATATATATATATATATATTAATTATTTTAAGAGTTACTTAATTAAATTGATATCATCCTATTATTAATTTATTAAATTAAATATAGAGAAAATTATACGTGATGATAATCCTGAACATATAGTAAGTATAAAAATTACCTTGATGATTGCAAATTAAGAAATAATAAATGGTAAGCTCAAGACCTAACAGGATTATTATAATAGTTTGGTATCAAATAATATTTAATGTAATAGTCAAAATCAAAAGGTAGTTACATTATTTCAATATATATATACTGATGGAGTGGACTGTATATAGACACAGAGAGTTTTTAATTATATATTTTACTTACACTTACATGTATGCATTAACACCACCTCGTTTTGTTCCTAAAACATAAAAATCTCACTCATTTCTTATTAAATCCATCACTTTTTTTTAATTAGCATCTAATCTACTTAACTCATAGCTTAATGGACTTCTCTACCAACACAATTATAAAGACTACCAAATATTTCAAACTTTAAAATTTATGAAAAATCATAAGATTCACAAAATATATTAGAAACTATGTTTAGATTAATCAAATAGTAATTTTTCAAAAAAAAAGAAAAAAGAAGTCATCTACTATATCACTCAGAACATCAAATAGAAAAATACATCTCCAACTTTTTTACGAAGAAATTGTCAACATTCAAATGCTTTTTAGCGTCTCTAAGTGTAAATTTCAATACTTAATTAACCCTTTTGTTTAAATTATTATTATTATGTGTCTTGCCAGATAAACTTGGAAATTGTTCAAAAAGAAATTATCAACATTAAAATACTTTTTAGCGTTTTTAAGTGTAAATTTTAATAGTTAATTAACTCTTTTGTTTAAATTATTAGTATGGTCTTATCACATAAATTTATAAATTATTAGAGATTTTATATTAATTAAAAATAAAATAAAATAATTATTATATATATATAAAATAATATAAATTTTATTATTAAAAATATATATAATAAAATATATTTATATATATAAAAATAAATTAAACTTAAAATTTATTTATTAATAAATTTATTAAATCTATTAAATTAATTTGTTATTATTTAAATTATTTATATATAAATTTATGTTCGATTTGATATATTTTAATATAAAGAGAAAATGTTAAAAATTTATTTATAAATAAAATAAAATTAATGTATATAAAATAAATATAAATCTTATTTTATTAAATTAGTTTTAAAAAATGAATTATAATTGAAATTAACTTATTTTAGAAATTGATTTTTGAGATTGTTGTTACGTTCATGCTATCCAATTTATTGAGTGTTCAAAATAGTCTTGGTCTTGTAATTAAAAACTGCAAGTTCCTTAACAATAAAAAATTAAAAATTAAAAGTACGTTTTCGTCTCACAAATGTGGTAGTATTTTATTTTGATTTCAAAAGTATTAACTTGACTTTAGGTCATGTATTTTTTTGTTTTTCGATCTTTATTATTTTATTTAGTGGACTTAAATGTTTTTTTTACTATTAATATGCCGACTATTTGCTTTTAGTTCTTAATAACTATTTTTCAAAGGGGCTAATAAAATAAAAATAATATTATAAAATTACACGACAAAAAGTTAATAAACTCTTTGGAATTTTTTTAGAAAAACAAAATATATTTTAATCAAAATAATATATGTATGTCCTATAAAAATGCTCTTAATATGTGGAATAATAAAGAAAAAAAAATCGAGAATCAAATTGAAAACATAACCTGAAATTTAAGTCCTTAATTAATATAGATATATAATGAAAAGTATGTGTTTTAGTTTCAATAGAAATTTAAAGGTACCTAATATATGTTGAGTAGTTGATGCTGGAGTTGGTTTACTCATCTGTCATTATGTCACATTCCATACATTTATTTTCAAATTCTTACAAGAAGCCAAAAAGACTCATTACATAACAAAAACAAAAGATTTTTCACAAAATATTGATTAGTCAAACGGTTTATTTCAAATGTTTTCCAAAATTAAAGTAAGGTTTAATGGTTAATAGGAATTGAATTGGTATGAATAGAATAATATTTTAATAAAAATATATAATATAAAACATATTTTTATAATATGTATTTTAAATTTCAGAGGTATGAATATGTATGGCAAGTATGAGTGAAATGGTAAAAATGAAGTCCTCTAACTAAATCTACATATTTGTAGAGTTTGAAAAGTAAAATTACCGATATAAAAATATAGAAAACATAGGAGTCAATGAAATATAGAACCAATAATTGTTACTACTAAAATTTATTTGATTAAGTGTTTTCTTTATAGTAATTTATTTAAGATTTTTGTTTGCTCTGTACCTACATAAAGATTTTTATAATTTAAATAGGTCGATCGTAATCTTTGGTAGTTGGTGTTAAGTCTTGTCTTTCATTGATGAGTTTCGTTTTTATTTAAAATTTATTAGATATTTTAATGTTTTATTCAACTAGAAGTTTTGTTTTCATAGCAGTAGCAATGACAAAAATTGTTATAGTAATAATTTTGGTGGTGACTATGGGAAAGCACACCTTTAACGAACAACCACAGTCAAAGGTTGATTAAGAATTCAGAGCAGTGGTGGCTGGACGGAAATGAAATCGATATTTGTTTAAGATGTGCGAACATGCACCAACTTGTTTGCCCTATAAATACCAATCAAAGAGTTGTTATCTATACATCATCACTAAGCCATTGCTAGTTTCATTACCTATCAAACCAAGAAACACTCATAACAGCTTGTTTTCATGGCTGGGAAAGATAGAATCCTTGTTTTGGGACCCACTGGAGCCATTGGAAGACACATTGTGTGGGCAAGTTTGAAGGCAGGTAATCCCACTTATGTGTTAGTTAGGGACACTCCTGCCACTGTTGAAAAGCCAAGGCTGGTAACAGCTGCCAATCCTGAAACAAGGGAGGAGCTTCTTCAGAGCTTCCAAAATTCTGGAGTTATTCTCATTCAGGTTGGTTTCTGTCTTCTTTTCTTTACTACTTTCTATTTTGAACTAATTTCAAACTAATTTATCTGTTAAACGGAATGTGCAGGGAGATATGAATGATCATCAAAGTCTGGTTAGTGCAATCAAGCAAGTTGATGTTGTAATATGCTCATTTGGTAGACTGCTCATAGAAGACCAGGTGAAGATCATTGCAGCAATAAAAGAAGCTGGAAACGTCAAGGTCTGACACTGTTTCTCATAGACAATACTTAAAATTATGCTACACTAACTCTAACTATATATTCAAATTTTAAACTATCCTACAATTACTTTAACCTATAATTCCTTCTATGCTTACATTGTTAATTTTATTTGTAAACAGAGATTCTTCCCATCTGAATTTGGATTGGATGTGGACCGTCATGATGCAGTGGAACCAGTGAGAGAAGTTTTTGAAGAAAAAGCAAAAATCCGGAGAGTAATTGAAGCTGAGGGAGTCCCTTACACTTACCTATGTTGCCATGCTTTTACTGGTTACTTCTTACGTAACCTCGCACAGATTGACGTCACTGTTCCTCCTCGCGACAAGATATTCATTCAAGGAGATGGAAATGTCAAAGGTAGTAATGCATACTTCGTTAAGTTACAAACAGAAACTATTTCAATTGTTTTAGTAAATTGGATGAATAACATAGACATAACTCAATTGCTTCAATGCGTACATATATATTGTTTCAGGAGCGTACTTGACTGAGGCTGATGTGGGGACTTTCACCATCGAAGCAGCGAATGACCCTAATGCCTTGAACAAAACCGTACACCTAAGACTCCCTGCCAACTATTTGACCATGAATGAGGTTGTGTCTTTGTGGGAGAAAAAAATTGGAAAGACTCTTGAAAAAATTTATGTTCCAGAGGAAAAAATTCTTAAGGAGATTCAGGGTAAGTAACAAAACAAGTAACAACACTCTTTGTATTGTTTCACAAATTCATTTATAATGGTGTGAAGTTAAGCATCTCTTGATTTATAATGTGTTTGTTTGCTGCAGTGTCAACTTTTCCAAATAATTATCTATTGGCGTTGTATCACTCACAGCAGATAAGGGGAGATGCAGTGTATGAGATTGATCCTGCCAGAGACATTGAAGCTTCAGAGGCTTATCCTTACGTTAAATACTCAACCGTGGACGAATACTTGAACCAATTTGTCTGATTTTCCAAGTCTGAAAAACCAATGCACTTTTATGATTTTATCACTCTGCAAACAGCTTAATAAAACTAATTTGCAGATTTCCTTTCCTAATTTTTCAAAAATGGCCTATGCAGGCTTTGTACTCTGAATTGTTTGTTACTGATTACTTGTGTTTTATTTTTTATGTTGTCTTCAACAATATCTCCACAATAATGTAATAATCTACCTGAGAAATAATAATTAAATCGGTACAACTGTTTGCCCATCATCTACGTTCTGTTTTCAATTTTTTATATATCGATCACTGTCATTGCTAGTTTTCTGCAAGATGATCGATGACTTCAATCAATCGTTATTTAAGGCGCACACCAGAATTGATTCTCACTCTCTGCCAATCAAACCAGAAGTTACTTTTTTTAGAAATTCTAAAACATTATATATAACATTGTCCAAAAAAATTTCAATCCAAACTTTGCATGCACCACGACAGAATAAAAACTCTGTACAGCATAAAAAAAAAAAAAACATTATTCGTAAATAATTTATCGCACAATTTCTGTCATAAACAAGCACCACAATATCCATCGCCAAACTCAACATAATTTGCAAGACGAAGAAATTTCATCCTCGTGACATCATTCAAATGGAATTTTGTATTATATTCTAAGACATGATTTCAATCTCCACCTACTTGTCTCTTTTTTTCTCAAGACTTAAATTTTCAAAAGATACATAATTCCGGTCTTCGTGTTTTATTATAAAATATTTTCTTAAATTTTGAAAATCACATACACCTTTGATTATGAATTCTCTTCCATTGATAATGGAATAGGTTAGACTATTAATTAAGATTCTATGACTCAGTTAATCACTAACATTATCACTACCATTATTAGTAATAGCACCCACTCCCTTGACTCAATATCACCATAATTATTACTAACAAACTACCTTTAACTATTGCATACCTCAAACTCATAAGAAAAAGAGTTCTCAAATAAAATAAAATAAAAATAAGATTTCAAATTTGTAAGGTATTTATTTTATATAATTCAAACATAGGAATTTTTCAATTCTAAGAAAATGGGTATTTTTCAATTGTATCGCCATAACATTGTGGAAAACCTTCATTAAAAATTAGGAATGAGTTACTTTCCAAAAGCTATGTTGACTTGGTAAGTCTTCTTTGAATTATGGAATTATATAAAGAATTTTTGTAGTTGCAATCGTCATTTTGTATTCGATGGTATCTATAGTGAGCAATGGTCAAGAGTTTTTTTCTAATGATATATATAATTTTCTAACACGTCACGTTAATGTTAAAAACATTAATTGTACTTTTCTATGGGTTTTAAATAATCTATCTAGAAGATGAAATTTTCAAATACTTTTATTACTTTTTAATTGATACTTCAATATTTGTCATTAAATTGACGTGTAATAGATTAAAGAATTTGTCTTTTCTAGCTAAAGTTTATAGAAGTCGTTGGTTGAAATCATTATTTCATAGAAGTTCAAAAATATTTAAACCTAAAATACAATGTCTGAGAAGAGATAAGAACTAAAATTTTGAACTGGAAAAAAAAATGAACAAGCAAAAGTCTTGCTGGGCCTAGTTACTTGGATTGCGATAGACCCAAACAAATCTTAAAAACCATAACAGTAGTTTGTCCAAGAAGGTTGAAAAGATTGTCCAATTTCTACATAATTTGAAACATTCTTTGCTCAATCCCCCTAATATTATATAAAGTTACACAATTTAGTGTATATTTCTACAAGTTCTGTGTAAAAATATTTAAGAGAAAAAAATATAAAATAAATCTCCATAAATTAAAATTTACTCATACACAAATAAAAAAATAATTATTTAAAATAATTTAAATAATAATATTTCATTCTAGATTAAATGTTTCGAACACGTTATCATACCGTTAATAATTGGACGAAGAGTTGACAAAAAGATAAAAATATATGATTTTGAAATTTAAATGATAAAATTCACAGAATCTAAGTTTAATAGTAATATTTGTAAGAAAAATGTAGAAGTTTAGTAATAAAATATGTCATTAAATTTAAAAAATACAAATTAACTTATATATAAAGTAATTATAACTTATTAATTTTATTTTATTTTTACAAAATTTGAGGTTGACCTTCTGAAATACATCAGATTCAACAACTATTTGGATCAGTTTTCTGAAAATTAAGGAATATACTTTATTTGTGATGCGAGCTTTGATTTGCACCACAGTTCTATTTCAAACAAGGATGAAAACTACACTGTAAAACAATAATATAAACAAATAAATAAAGTTACGTAAAAGCATGATAATTAATCTAATATTATGTATGGGTGAGTTTAACTAAGCTCATCTCCAGAAGGGTAGAACAGGATAGAACAACGTTGATAACCAAGTAAAGTTGGGTAATGTCGTCACCAAATGCTGGCACCTGACAAGATGCTCGAAATTCCTATGTAAGAAAACGACAACCTGACATGTTCTCATGCAGAAACGTCAATAGCCAAAACGACACATTTTTTTCATCTACCCACGTACAAGCATGTTGTCATTATCGTCACCGATGCGTCTCATTTCGAAACCATCGTGCTTCTATTCCCAATTCTTCTTCTTTTTCCTTGCGTTGGAAGATACCCTTTTGTTGCATTGTCTCAAAGTATCAAACTCGTCTTTTTCTTTGTCACTATATCATTACTTCTTACGAGATTCCACCCCACTCTTTCAGTTTCTAAACTGAGGGAACTTAAACACCAGTTTCATTAGTTGTTGTTTGAGCGCAATCACCATAATGGATCAGTCACCATCTTATTATAACCGATTTCCTCAGAATCCAAACTCAACTAAGAAGGGACGGAGTGGTTATGAGCCATCGGACACAGAGACTGAGTGGCAAGAGATTCCACGCCACGAACGAGAAAGAAGAAACTTCACTTTAGAAGAAACAAAAGCGCGTACCCTTATGAACAAAAGCCCCATGGCGCTACAAAGGAGGCACCCTTCGAGGGTTGAACATGAAATCTCATCAGCTTCAACAACTTCAGTTCCACGGAGAAGACACAATAACAAATCACCCTATAAGCTGCGCCTAGCTGAAGATGTTGCTGTTTCATCGTCCCCGATAACAGGTTTGAATACACGCAGAAATATCAGTCCCTTGCCGAGACCTGACCTTGGAAGAACCGTGTCTCCTTTCAGGGAGCAAAGAACTGAGAAGCCACATTACAAGAGATCAGTGACTGCTCCGAGATTGAGGATTCAAGAGAGCAATAATGGAGGGAGAGTCAATGACACGGTTCTGAAACAAAGAGAAGTTTCTCCTTTCAAAGCAGCGCCTTCGGTTGGAGAAATCAACGAAATGATAGCACAGGTGAAGCTATCTAAAGATCCCACTAGTGATTATTCATCAGTGCTTGAAAGCACTGATTCCATTCAACCGGGTGACCTTTTCTTTTCTCGTGAATGCAATGTCTTGCAAGGGAGGAATTCTTCGTTGCCAAAACGCATCGAACAGTTTGAGTATTTCAGTCCAAGGCCAACGGTGAACACCACGAGAACCCAATCTGAAAGCAAAGGAACTAATGGTGATCTTAACATGAATATGAATATCTTGTCTCGATCAACCACGGGTTTGAGTTCGGCTGCTACGAGTAGAAAGGGCAGTGTCACTGGGAAGCCAAGTAGTGTAACAAGCGAAGGTAGTGGAAAGACTACTGCAAGCATGAGGAAATTCACAGCCAACAGAAAGAAGAACCAGAAAGATACATGGTTTTCTTGCATGAGAACAGGCAACTGTAGAACCACTACAAAATCGCCTGAACGTCGACCTATTGACGAAACTTCTTTCATTGAGAGAGCAGTGGTAGTGGAAAGCCTTCCACAATTCTTGGCAGATAAACACCAACCTGCTTCACTTAATGGCTTCATTTGCAACAGACAAGAAGCTCAACTTCTCAAAGAATTGGTATGTTTCCAAATACCCACATATGCCTCCCACTCTGTCCCTTAATTGCTTTCTTCCCTTACAAATTTGCTAATTTACTTAACTTCGTATTTCTCGTCAGGACTTCTTAGTTTTCTTGTGAAAAAAACTTAGATATAGTTAAGTGTTTTTTGTTGATGTTCTTCAATTAGAATAGGAATTTTTTTTTAGTAACTTAAGCCGACTCTTAATACAGATTTTCAATACGCAGATTTCTTTATTGATGTGAAACTCTAATTCTGATTGAAGAACATACAAAAACACCTAAAGAATTGCATAGTTTTGTCTTCTTCTCATACTATACTTATATTTGTATAAGTATGACTCAAGCTACCCTGCTTTTCAGGTGTCACATGGCTCTTGTCCTCATATTTTGCTCAAAGGACCCTCTGGTTCCGGGAAAAGAGAACTAGCAATGGCTCTTCTTCGAGAAATATATGGTGATGCATGTTGTAATGTATGTTTCTGCCCATAATTTTCCTTTCAGACGTGTTTTTGTATTTCTAACCTGACCTTGTTAGACCCTTTTGCAGTTGTCTCACGATTTAAGACACTTCCCTATTCAGGTAGATATTTCTCACTTTCCTACCTATAGGTTTTGATATATGATAAGTACAAACCAAAAAGCCGTTTACGAGTATTATTTCAAAAAGTTGCATCTCCTATCCATAAGGTCACAGTATTTTTGGTGCATTGACAGGACCAAAGGCTTAAGAAAGCATCTGTCCCAATAACATCCAGTTCTCATCACATGGAGCTAGATGTAAATTCAGAACCAAATGCTAAATATGCTTTAATGGGATTAATCAAAGAAATTAGCAATATATATGCGATTGCCCCGGAAGTCAGCAATATTAATTTCAAGTCAGATTTTAAAGGTTAGTTGCTTAATTACATCGTTTATTTAACTTCCTAAACAGATTTATCCTTTAATGTGAGCCTTAGCTAATGTGTCTGGGTTATCGTGATTTCAGTAATAGTTCTTTATGAGGTCCACAAAGCATTAGATAACATCCAGCACATTATCAAATGGATCATAGACCGCTATTCTGATATATGCAAATTAGTACTCTGCTGTGAAGATGATGCAGACATTATTGAACCTGTGAAAAACCGATTCAAAATTATCCAAGTTGATGCACCTCAAACTCACGAAGTAAGAATAAATTTTAAGATATGTAAAAGTTAACATCAATCTGCAACATATCAAATCACGGATTTTTATTTTTTTTTCCAATTCTATGTGTTTATTTTCTAGATCATTTTATTTCTCCAAAATGTCATTTTGTTGTCTTAGTTTCAGTTTTGGAAAAGATCAAAGTTTTCTTCCATTAATATTAACCGTCTTATAACTTCTAAGAAGTAATTAACTTAACGTCAAAAAAGAAAAAATAATTAACACACATGAACCTTCAACTATACAGATTGTTGAGGTTCTTATGCACATCGCAAAGAATGAGAAATTTGATCTGTCCATGAACTTTGCGACGAAGATTGCTTCAAAATCTATGCAGAACCTCAGAAAAGCAATAATGGCTCTTGAAGCATGCAAAGCACACAAGTAAGAACTTCTGATGGGAAACATATTTATTTTAACATCCCTCGAAAATTGTCTCAAAGACTAAATGGGGTACTATGATGGACAGCTATCCATTTTTAGAAGATCAACCAATTCCAGTTGCATGGGAGGAGATCGTAATAGAAGTTGCCACAGAGATCCTAGCTGATCCATCATTTTCGCGGCAAGAAATTTCTCAATCTTAAGTTCTATAAGTCAGGATTAGAAGCCTATAGCATCTTATTATCCGGGTTCTGAATAAAACTAACATGCTTTACTTCTATTCTTTCTAAGTAACAGCTTTTTGTAAATTGAAAATTGTCAATCAAATTATGGTTTAAGTTTTTAACTTAAATTTTGTTATGGTTTTATCAGCTTACTCTCAATAAGAGGGAAATTTCAAATGCTTCTCTTGGATTTTGTCCAGCCGAAATTGATTCTCCAGGTAACGTATCAGAGTCCTAAATAATTTATTCAACTCATCTAAATACTAGTGCCTATACATTCTGTTCAAACATGCAGAAACTCGTAGAACATCTCCTAAAAAGAATTGATGCCAGCTTAAAAAGGGAGCTATACTACTGGCATGCTTATTATGTAAGTTTCTCCCTCCATAGTTTGTCTTAAGCTGATGACACATTTGTAACATACCTCTGTGCTCCTTCCCCCTTTTCACTCTAATTCTAGACAACATCTTCCACCTTTTTGTGTTTTGTTTTTGGGAAATTAGTAACCAAAGTCAATAATGAACAGGACAAAAGACTCCCACCAGGAATAACAGCTCTACTGAAGTTAGAAGGTAAGGCATAATAACCCTTCTAATAGCATAATAACATAATAACTGAGGCATATTAATGAGAAATGTTACATATACAATGATTCATATATCTGTAAAATTGTTCTTTTTTTGGTCTATTTCTATCTTGTTTATATTTATTGAATGTCATAATGATAGAAAGAGATAAATACAAAAAAGTTATATAAATTGTTGTATGCATATAGTATTATTTCTAATATGGTATGTATGAGTTCCCTTAATAACTTGAGACTTGCTTTTATATGCTTTTCTCTGCAGAATTTGTGGCCAAGTTCATGAGCATGTGCAGAAAAAACTCTGGCAGTCGGCAATATGTGTAGGTTTACATGGATGTGTGATTAAAGGATGAATCCTCACTCGTACAGTTAAGAATGACAAATATATATGAGCAGCACTAGTGAACGTCTTAGTTGAAGAACGTGATTCCGTCAAAAGAAAAATATTTTATCAGAAAGAAAGTACTTGAATCAGTTTCTGTTTCTTGTGAACTAATTCTCCACATTTTTAGCAACGTATGCCACTTTATGAAGAGCAATATCCATAACGTCAATCAATTAGCTACATTACGTGTGTTATTATTCATTTAATGATAATTAGTAAAGATAAAAATTAAATATTAATAAAAAAATCAATCAAATTAAATGAATTAATTATTTTTCATTCACTCATTTCTTTTTTTCCCCTCTTTATCCAGAACACCATTAATAATTCTGGAGACTGCATTTAACAATTACCTAAAATTAAAGCAACTAGTTGATAGACCATGTGATGCACGGATTTTATTGGAGAAATAATGTATTATTTACATTAATGTAAATAATAATTTAGAAGAAGAAAATTGAAGCTATATTATATTCACAATAAATAAGTATAAAGAGATATAAATTTAAAACTAAATTACTATATTATAAGCTCATCTAATTTTACATCTATCTTTTCAAAAGTTTTCCTATATACTACATTTGAAGTGATTCTTTAGTTTTCAAAACAAATTCTTTAATTTTAGACCAATATTTATTGATATATAAGTGTTTTATACTAAATTTTCTTTATCATGTAAAAAAAATTGATTTGATAACTTAACTTTGATAAGGTTTGAATGGGTCAATAGATGATATATATTTAACCAACCAACTTTCAAAGTCCAAGAATAATTTAAAATGAAAAAGCTAGAGAAGTATATACAATACATAATATTATTTCTTATTTATTATTATTTTCTTTCATACAAATATCTTATAAATATATAACTATTTTTTTATAAAATAAATATTTATAAAAATATTGACTGCAAAATTGAAACTAAAAATATTAATTAGTGTATGAGTGGGGGCCTATGAGTTAATGAAGAAAACGCATTCTGATTTCTTGGACAGAGGTTTAATATCGTTAGATCACTGTCGCTGCATTTTCCAATGGATCTGGCTTCTTAAATTTAACTGGATCTATTTTCCGCATAAGGAAGCAACTCCATCAACCATTCTAGATATTTAAAATATATTTAATCCTCATTTAATTTTCTTATTTTATTTAATTAACCCACTTTGTATTATATAATTTATAATTTATAAATAAAATGAATTTTATATACTATACCATATATTTTAATCACGTGGTTTGATTATCAATAATTGGTAAGAATAATTTGATTTAAAATTAATTTTTTATGAGCAGACAGCACAGTGGAAAAGAAAAAGATCCTCATCATAGTTTGGCAGCAGCCAGCGGTCAGCACAGACACAGACTGGGTTGTGACGTTTGTCCCAAACTAAATATTCCGTTTCCATCTCTAGCCGTCTGATGGAAGTCCGCTTTAATCACACGACTCAGATTCACTCAACCACTGGCCGCTGAACCGTGTGATGCATACGCACATTTTTCCTTTTTATTCTTCACTTGTTTCGCACTTTCACTCTCCATCTCTCCCTCTCTCTCTCTCTCAACCCTCTACACCCCAATAAGGCAAAAAGGTTCACTCTTCTACAATTTCTCTTCTTTCCTTTTTGTGATTCACTTTTTTTTTTTTTTTCTGTTTCACCCTCCTTCTTTTGCTTCTTGATCTAATGCAACTTGTGTAGACCTAAAAGAAAGTAATCACCATTTTGCAAATGATGCTATTTTTTGAGGTCCCGGGGTTTCTTTTTACCTGATGCTCTGTTAGTTAGCTACGCTCTGATTGAATCGTTTTTTCGTGTGACTATATACCTCGTACACACTGATTCCTAGTTCATGTGGAGTCAAACCTGCTAAGAACTGAGGTGGATTCGTCTGATTGTAGTTTTGATTGAAATGAATGGTGATGATTCGGATTAATAGTGTCTTCTTTGTGTGTGTTTGTGGGTGATGGTTTTGATGATGATGTAGGTACGTCGATATGGCTCACCATGAAGATTCAAATGCATGGAATTCGGGTTTACCTCACCCGAAGCTCAATGAAAGAATACTTTCTTCTCTGTCACGGAGAACTATTGCTGCTCACCCGTGGCACGACTTAGAGATTGGTATACCAACTTTTTAGATTCTTTGGGGGATCGCTTTTGATTATAATGAATTTATGTTTTTTAGGAACAAGCTGTTTTATTTGTTTTCTCCTCGGTGAAGAAGAAATTATTGTGCTTCAAAAGATCCTCTTCAAAAAATATTTTATTTGGACTGAAAACTTGTTTTTCTACATGCAGGGCCAGGAGCTCCAGCAGTTTTCAACTGTGTAAGCTGTTACTGTTTTATAAATTATCACACATCTAAGAAAAAAAAAAACCCTTATCAGATTTGTACTTGTATTGAATGCAGCTAGAAAAAGTACTTTACCTTTAACAAGGATACGATGATAATGAAATGCCCATTTTATGACTTGAGATTAAATAAAGCGATCTCACCAACAGATTGGAACTTAAAATCTTATATTTTGCCTATATATATTATTCCATCGAACTCTTGTTTCCTAACAAATTTTCTCAATCAATTCCCATGGCAGGTGGTTGAAATTGGCAAAGGCAGTAAGGTCAAGTATGAGTTGGACAAGACGAGTGGACTTATAAAGGTGTGGTTTCGATTTTCTTAATTACACTCCCCCTTCTTCCATTCCATATGCTTTGATGTATTTGAAAGATATGAAAAACTTTCTTTTAACGGGATAGTATTCGAATTTACCATTTCCAAACTTATCATTGCTACCTGTCTGTACTGAAGCATAAATAACACACTAACGAAAGAACTGAACAACTTAGGTTGATCGGATTCTTTACTCATCCGTTGTCTACCCACACAACTACGGTTTTATCCCAAGAACCATTTGCGAAGACAGTGATCCTATGGACGTGCTGGTTCTAATGCAGGTAGTTATGCTTAAATTTTTTTTGTTCATGATACTTAACAGAAATGTTTGTTTCCGGCCAAAATTTCTAACTATATTAAAATTTGAACTTCTATTATGAGAAGGAGCCCGTGCTTCCTGGTTCCTTCCTTCGTGCTCGAGCTATTGGACTAATGCCCATGATTGACCAGGTAAAAGTTGCCTCCTCCTTGCTTTCAGTTTTTCATTAAGATTTGGATTGGGTCAATAAAATAAAATTGAGGCTGAGAGGGTCTATTCTGAGAAGAAAAAAGCGTATAATTGTTAAATATTTGCTTCCTGCTAGTACTAGTGTATTGAACATCAAAGTCTAATGACATGATAAGTAAAAACCACGCCCTACCGTGTAGTTGGTATGACATGGTGAAATTTGTCACCGTTAACCTTTCGAACCCTAGTCCATTTTTAGTTAAGAGAGTGTTAGATTGAGATGGGGTTTCATTTCTTGGGAGCAACGAAATTAAATTGAAGGTTGCAAGGAACATTGTTAAATGTGTATCAACACCATTATAGGGATGTAACTGCAATTTCTGTTCGCTTTATAATTCACTTGCCTTTCGACATCACTCAATCTGAATAATTTTGTTACCAATTAAAGTAGAAGGTTGGAGAAAACTTATGTTTTATAATGATTTCTTCTACAGGGTGAGAGGGATGACAAAATCATAGCAGTTTGTGCTGATGACCCTGAGTTCCGTCATTACACGGACATCAAGGAGCTTGCTCCACATCGGCTAGCTGAAATCAGAAGATTCTTTGAGGACTGTATCCTGTTATTTGCACTTGTATATAAAACCAGTAACCACATGCATCTCAGCACGTAGTTATTGACAATTATACACATCGATAATTAGTTTCTCTCTTAGCATAGAGCCTAAAGAATTCTGGGTCAATATAAAAACTCTGTACTTTCACATTTTCTATCTTGTCATCCGTGCAAGGAGTTTCTAATGGATTATAACCAAACACATTAACTCTCCCATAGATTTTGATGACTGTTAAGTGATTTTCTTCTATCAATGCCACATTCCCTAGTTTTCTGCATGTATCCTTAGCTTGCCACACTAGACAAGAAGAATGAAAACAAAAAAGTTGATGTTGAGGACTTTCTACCAGCTGAAGCTGCCATTGATGCCATCAAGTACTCCATGTGAGCTACTTTCCTTTACCGCGACTCAAACTTTGTGTCTATTTTTGGCTACTTCCCATTGAATGCTTATTTTGTTTTTCTTAAATGTGTGTTTCCTTTGCAGGGACTTGTATGCTGCTTACATAGTTGAGAGCTTAAGGCACTAACTTATGTAGAAACTCCATAGCCAATTTCAGTGATTCCTAATCAATTGTGTTAAATGTGAATGAAACTCCGTAAACATTCTGATTTCCGTGCCGTTTTGTTACGGCACTCGTGCTGCTCGGCTCTTGACACAACAGTGTCTAATACTCCTGCTATGAGATGCGGTTGTACTGCCACCAAATAATGAACTCATTTCTAGTATTGAAGCCCTCATTCCTAAAAACTTCATTCTGTCAAGTAACCCACAATGAATTTTCGGTTAAGCAAATTCCTCTTTTAGTGCATGTTTGATTTTACTTTCTCAATACAAGCTACAAATAATTATTTCTGCGTTTTTTCTTTAAATTTGGCATGAAAAGATAGACTTGTGATGTATACGGGTCTCTAAAAACAAGGATACTGGTTTTAACTTAAAACTCAACTTGGATTAGATTGTGAGAAAGTTAATTACCAAAAAAATAATTTATTTTGAAAATATGATTTTAAAATTAAATTATTTTGAAATGTAAAAATTCGAATGTTTTTCAAACTTTAATAAAATTCATTCTTAGAATCAACATTTTACATGATAGGAAAGTTTAAAAAAGTCTTCTTTCCAAATTAGTTTTATTTCCCACAATTAATTTTAAAAATCTAAACTCAAATCAAATGTGACTATATTGGATCCCAATTACTATAACCTCAAAGGTCCTATGTTTTTTTTTTTCTTTTAAATGGAAACAAACGGTCTTTTCTTAAAATATCTTTTTAAAATTACTTCAGTCAATCAGCAAGATAATAAATTTTTTTAGTTGAATTAATCACAAACTCATTTTCTAAATTTTAACATTTAAATATTTTATAACTTCTTATAGTTTTACTAAATTTTTACTTAGGTTTTTATAATAATTATTTTATGAAGTTTTAAATATTAAATAGGTCCTAATTCCTTAATTTTTATTGAAATATATAAGCATATTTAAAAGTTCATGTTAATACTTAGTATGAATAGATCACTATACATTATAGTTTATATAAGTTGTGGATTAAAAAAAAACAGTAGTGTTAATTAATATTAATTTAAGAATCACTTTTTAATATAGGAACTCCATTAAATATTAAAAAAAAAATTATGCTAATAATATTTTTAACATAAACTAATTTAATATATATTATCTTCGCAATTTCTTTTAATATTATATAAATATATCTCTTGAGATTATTTAGATTAGAGATGAAAAGAGAGTGAAAATAAATAAATAAATGAAAATTTTATAATTAATTTGATTGATTTGAAAATGAAAAAATATAATTAAATAATATAATGAATAATTTTAATGATATATTAAATAAAATAAAAAAATTACATATTAAAAAATTTTAAAAATATTAAAAATGCTAACTACATATTTTAAAATTATTATAAAAAATTTCAATTCATAAACAAAAATTATTATGTATCATTACAAATTTCATTGATAATTAAATTTATTATTTTATATATTTGAAAAGAATCATAATTAAGTATGTCTAATATTATAATAATTATATTGAAACAAATATATAACTAATTGTAATTTTTAGAATAATTACATATAATCATGCAAATATATAATAAATTATGTTCATAAGTAATTATGATTAGTTAGAAAATACAGATTGATTTTTTTAATATTTAATTAATTGTATAATTATCTATACATAATTAAATTTATATCTGATGTTAATATATCAAATTGCCTTAATTCTACCTTATATTACATCTGCGCTCATATATCTCATCGTAATTGATTTAGGTTGAATTAAATAAAGGAATTTTTTAAAATTTCAAATATTATAGATCCTAATTAAAGTCGGAAAAAATAGTTGCAATATGAAGTATTTATGTTGCGATCCTATTAAAAATGTGACAATATCTTCACATATGTTATCTTAAATATTATAAAATGCACTTTTTTTTAATAAGATCTGGTAATATTTAAATATTTTTTCCTCCAAAACGTGTATAACACTAATTAAGTGTGTTTGAACTTAGTTTGAATTCAATAGTTTTTAAAAGTTGAATTTTCTGTATTAGAAAATTTCAAAAGAATATCCAAACACAACTTAAAAATCCAATGCAGATAATTAAGTTTTATATATTATTAAAATTTATTTTTTATCATGTCAGTAAAAAGACTTTGTATAATATGGTAAATTAATTTTTAAAATCAAAATAAATTTATAAATTTTTCATATTTTATCTCTCTTCCTAAAGTTACTCAGCAATATATATTACATTTTTAAGGATTTATTTAATTTTTAAAAATTTATAAATTAATTTGACAATATTATATACTTTCAATTTCAACAACTAAAATAATAATATAATCTTAGGTTTTATTAAAATAATAATATTTATCGTGTTAAAACAACACCTAGGCTATTTCATACGAGGTAAAAAGAAAATATGCTTGTAAGAAGGCAAAACTATTTTTATATTTTGTTGAAAAAGTAAATCTAATTTCTAAATATGTAGAAATGACATTTTATTTATTTATTTATTTATTTGGTTTATACAAAATTAATGTAAAAAATGTAAATGTTTTGGAGAAATTAGAAGTGTGATCGAAAAGAGAAGAAGAATAGGTGGAAGAGACGGAGAGAAGAGAAGATCGGAGTAGAAGTGAGGCGGCAGTGACACAAAGACTAGCAAGAGCAGAATGGGGACCATAGGCAGAGCTTTCTACGCCGTCGGATTTTGGATCCGCGAGACCGGCCAAGCCCTCGATCGTCTCGGCTCTCGCCTCCAAGGCAACTACCTCTTCCAAGAACAGCGTATGAATTCCTTCAATTCTTCATTTCCATTTCCATTTCCATTTAATTAGGTTTTCATTTCAATCTTCAATGGTTCTTATTTCGATTTGAAATTTACAGTGTCTAGGCATCGACCTCTGATGAATTTGTTCGACAAAGGTCCTTCCGTCCACAAGGATGCGTTTGTGGCCCCCAGTGCCTCCCTCCTCGGTGATGTTCACGTTGGCCCAGCTTCCTCCATTTGGTATGGATGTGTTCTCAGAGGTAAACACTACCGCCCTCGCCGCTGTTTCCAACTTTTATTTTCATTGATTAGGGTTTTCTGCTTTGTCTGAGATTAGCCTTCCTCGGAATGTCTAGGTTTAGAAATAAATGTCTATTTTATACTTGTTTGATACAACTACAAGAATGTGGAACCGTTTTAAGTGATTTTTGGTTTCCCTTCAATTGCTGAAATATGAGATTACTACATACCCTGCCAAACATTACCTTGGTCTGTTAGTCATAATCGTAATGTTCAGAGACTCAGCCTCTCGGGTACACTACCAGTATTTTGTATTTGTCTGAAATGCACATGTTAGGAGGAAGTGTGACCGGTGAGACGGTGGTAATTTGTGTGCTTAACAGAAAAGCTAGATCTTTGCTAAGGCTTCTAAAGTGAGCTTTTTCCTTTCTCTTTGAGTAAACATCTCTGCTCTTACAATAAACGAAAAATGGAATAAACTTCTCTCATTGATTGAAAATCAGTTCATGCACAAGCTAAAATAAGGTTTTGGAAAAGCTAACTTGAGAGAACTTCTATAGACTAGTTTATGTTGTAAGTTAATTTTAACTTGACTTTTTTTTACTTTTTCTTCTTATTTTCTTATTCTATAAGTACTAATTGAGAAATTTATTCAAACAGGACCAAAATGTATTAGTGTATCTCTGATATATCTGCACACTTACCCTAAATAACGGAATTAGAAATTCATTTCTTACTAGGTTTATGTTTGGATCCAGATTTGTGTGGGCAACATGATTCCAAGTTTTAGACTCCAGTCTAATTGATTTCATTAGCAGTAGCTTTTGCATCAACACTAATGTGAGTCATCATATCTGTTCCATGTATACCTTACAAGATCGTGTTCCAAATCCTTGGCGGAAAAATTCATTTTATACTTTACAATAACCTGAAGCCCAGAAAGGTCAGATCCCTTCAGTTCCACAGAGACAAACTAAAAGACAAAGATAATAATGATAAATTTGAACTTACAAATGAGACACTTACACATCACACGCCAAAGATAGCTAAAATTGCTAAACTTGAACATTAGTTTTTTGGGATATTTTTTCTTGTATCAATATTATTGAATATTAACATCAAAACAACAAATAATAATAGTTGAAGATTAGTTGACAAAGTTCTGTTTCCTGTCAATGGTGACACGTTTTCTCTTTATTGTAGTTGTATGTCAAACTTATGTTGCACTATGAATCACTTCTCTTATTTCTATCTTTTTGTTTGTTGCTTTATATATGATTGTTATATTAATTTAATTTTTAAGATTTCATCTTATGCATTTAATTTCAAATTAACAAATTACAATACTAACTAGGCCTACGTAAAAATGTATGTGTGTATATATATGCACTTTAAAACCCATATTTGGCAATTACTTGTCCAAAATCAATTTTGGTTGCAAGTTTCCCAACAATATTTTGTATCTAAATCAATTTTCTAGTATCTTTTATCTAAACAAAATACATTACTTCAAGTTCACATTTACTCAGAATTACTTTAATAAATCATGTTGATTCCAAATTAATTCTACAAAGCATATCCAAACACGCCTTAAGTTAAGTATGCATTTCCTTTTGCTTTCTTTGAGTACGATAGTAAGGACCACACATTTGTTACCTATCTCCTTCATTTTTCATTGCTTCAACTGACATTCAATGGAATGGGGAAGACAGCTGTTTTACCTCTCTTATTTATTTGCTATATGCATGTATTCATAATTATTTTATATGCATATTGCATACTCAATATATCAGGGGGTTGACTACTGATATTTCCCAGCTTCCTTTTTCCAATTTTTGTGCTTCTCTCGCTGTTTTTTACCTCTAACTAAAAATTATGCTTTGTGTGAAGGTGATGTTAACGGCATTGTTATTGGATCTGGAACTAATATACAAGACAATTCTCTTGTTCATGTTGCCAAGTCTAATTTAAGTGGAAAAGTCTTACCAACTATTATTGGAGATAATGTCACTGTAGGTGAGTGAATGTGATGAATTTTTGTTTTGTGAATGACTTAAGCATTGTTAACTCTATCTAAGGTTTGGACACTGTGATTTTAGGTCATAGTGCTGTGTTACAAGGATGTACCGTCGAGGATGAGGCATTTATTGGCATGGGTGCAACCTTGCTTGATGGTGTATATGTTGAGAAACATGCCATGGTTGCTGCTGGAGCCCTTGTTAGGCAGAATACAAGGATTCCTTATGGAGAAGTATGTGTGAACCTTCTGTTTTCCTTTGTAGAGAATGGAATATTCTTCGATCTGCTCTCTGTCTCTGGAAAATTTAAATTAAATGAAGTTACCCATGTTATGATTTCTTAAGAGTTATCAATTGAAGTTGGCGAACCACTTAGGCCTAAATTGAAATGAATGGTTGAAAAGGTCTTCATCTTATTTATTTACATCAGGCATGGGATTATCTTTGTATCTTTAAACTGAAAGACTGCTTTGAATTGCAGGTTTGGGGAGGTAATCCAGCAAGGTTCTTGAGGAAGCTCACAGAAGATGAAATGACATTCTTCTCACAATCTGCCTTAAACTATTCCAATTTGGCTCAGGCTCATGCTACTGAAAATGCAAAAGAACTTGAGAAGACTGAATTTGTAAAAGTTCTTAACAAGAAATTTGCTCGTCCTGGTGAGGAATATGATTCAGTGCTAGGTGGTGGTCAAGAAACGCCTGCAGAGCTTAACCTTCAGGATAATGTTTTGCTAGACAAAGCTCCCAAGGCTTAATTTTTTTTTTCTTTCTTTTCTAGTATCTTTTATGTGCGATTTTCGGAGAATGGCTACTTTTGTTTCCTTTAAGTTTGGAAAGCTGAAACTGTTATCTCAAATATCAGCACATGCTGCACGTCTTAGCATGTGGCTTTATTCATCTCTGTGCTCAAATAAGAAGCCTTACTTTTTGTTTCTAGATAATGACTGCAATTCAACAGTTTGTTAATAGTTTTACAGTCATCCAGGGACACACATCTACAGTTTACCGCACTGTAGTTGGGAATGTATTTTAAAATAAAGAATATCAATTCAGATATGCCGGTTCAACCTGTATTTTCATGGATTATAATTTTTAGTTTTTGTCACATGTCTTGGATGTTAATCACTGTTGTTTTCACTTTGTGTATAGTGCATTCATCATGAATGTATGCTGTAGTTGTCCGGTACAAAACATAAATACCAAGCTTAAGGATATCTCCATCTCAGCAACCTCTTTTCACTTTTTATTCATAAATGACCCTTATCATTACAAATCACTCGGGCAAACTAAGAAACTACTGAACTGTCTCAAAAGTAATTTTACATGCTTATACTTTATTAGAAAAATATTAAGTTATTATTATTCCATATGTACGAAACAATAAAATAGTTAGATTGCAGTCAATTTTGATGGATTACATTTTACTTAATATAATAAATTGGTTAAAATTATAATTAAAATAATATTTGCTTTTGATATAAAAGAAATTGTAGTGTTCAGAACAATTATGAGGTGTAATGCGATAAATAGATTTTTTTTTAAAAGAAAACTGACATCATGAGATTTTTTTTTAATAAAATAATTATTTTTTATGTATTTAATTAATTATTTAATTTTAAAATAAGTAATTTTATTTTTTTTAATAATGTTTTCAAATAAGTAGTTAGAACAAAAAGTTTTTTTAATAAAAAATTAATTATGACAGAAAAAGTTCCGTTGCCGGGAATCGAACCCGGGTCTCCTGGGTGAAAGCCAGATATCCTAACCGCTGGACGACAACGGAATTGCTTGACAGATTTCTCAATTAAAAATTCTTATATTATTTCACTGGCAAAATTCAACACTCCAAAACTGTTTTCATTGCTATGCCTAATAAATGCCATAATATTACTCCAAAGGAGATCAGCAATAATCTAATCCTAATTATTAGTCATACAAAGATTCCTCAAATTACAAATTATAAAGTAAGAAATTTGTTGTTTGTTTCAAACTTGAAACATGTTCCGAATGGAATACTTACGTTGGAGTTATGCAATGGTGGCCTACACAAAGACGAGATGGCAACTTTATTTTGAATAAAACATATGCATGAGTTTTTAAAAAACATTGATCTAAATTCAGCATCATGAAACAAACAAATTGATGAATAAGGGCAACGAACTCGAGGCCATGAACTTTGCTATGCGTGACTTAATAGTGAATATAAAGTGGCCAACATAAGGGTCCCATTTCCACCATTTTTTCATAAACTTTTGGTAACTCCATGCTATGAGGCTTTTACAAGCCTCTATTTTTGTTTCCTTCATTTCAAATCCTTTCAATAGTTCTACCACAAAACCTAATCATTTGGCTCCAAATCACATACATAATCACCCATCTTGCAAAATACTTGTTTCAATGAATTAATTCAACAATATATTAACAAAAAAATGGTAGAACATTTTGAATCTTACCTTCCTCCCACTCCCCAAAAAGTCTCCTTCGTTTAAGAAAGGAAAAGTTGCATATTTAAAATCATAATTACTTTAATTGTAATAATTGAATTTAGTATCATACAGTCATAAACACAATCATTTTTGCATGTGAAGCAATAAGTATGATAATCTTTGTTCATATACCATGGTGTATATTATTATTATTATTATAATTTAACCTTGTTAATTAAGTGATTGATTATTACAAAAAAATAGTTATTTCAATCTTTATTTATTTTTTTATGATGTTATGAAAATAAGCAGAAAGTTGATTGATTATTATTGAGAAAAGAAGAAGAAAAAGTTGATTGAGACGTACAAAGTCCAAACAAAGAAATCCAACTCCAATTATACAACGTAGGACAGTACCGGAATGCATCACCTTTGTTTTGTCTGCATGTTTTTAATATAAATAAATAGGCACGGATCTCGCTTCATTTATTTTTCTATCAAATATAGATTTCCCAAAATTCCAAATACATATTTTCCACAGTACATTCTTAAATTGTATTTTTCACATTTTTAAAACATTTAAGAGAGTTAAAAAATTAAATAAATATAATCTCATGATTTACTTAATCTATTACCAAGAGTAAAAAATTAAATGAAACAAACATGAAATTAAATATAAATATTAAAGTATATTTATTTATTTATTTATTTATTCATTTAAGATTAAAATAAAGGTTACTGTCTAAGACCGTTATGGTCATTTCACGCTTCATCTTTATGTTTTTCACCTTGGAATTTTCACTTTCGTTTCGTCGTCCCCAAACAGTTTCTGCACACTGCACTACATTTCACTCACTCCACTCAGAGAGAACCACGAGTAGCCATAGAGAAGAACAAAACCAATGGCGCATTCTCGGCAACCGAACAAAGCTGGCCTCACCATCTCCACCAAGATCAACAACAATGGGACCTTCTCCGCCAGTAAGAGCCTATACGACGACGTTTACGGAGGTCCTCCCAAGTTCGGCGTTTCAACCCTCTCCCCTCGTCTCGAAGACTACGGCGAGATTTTTGGAAGCTTCCACACCGCACGCGCCTCCTCCATTCCGCTGCTCGATCTTCCCGCCGTCCATGACGCCGAGGCCTTCTTCGATCCCCGAAGCCACTCTTTCAACTATACCGAAGTTTTCGGGGCCTTGGATTTTGAGCTTCCCTCTGACAACTTGTTTCGCCGCCACACTGCTCTCGATGCTGCCTCCTCCGAAGAAGCCTGGTAATACTAATGATACCACTCTCCAAGTTACCTACCTTGCTTCTTGTGTTTAGTTCGTGATCCCGTCGCGTGTTGTGTTTTCCTTTCTGTGAGGAGTAGTTTAGAGGACTGGCAACTAAATTGCTTGCTGTTTTTGAAGTTTGACTCGTTTAGAGTTAATTAATGACTTTGATTGATGAAAATCGTCGCAGTTGGTTAAGGGAGGGGCATTCTTGTGATTTAATTTAATGAACTGTATGCTTTGAAAATTAGTTCTGCTACGATGAAATTGGGGTCGCTTTTGTTCTTGAGGACTTTGATCTTTAGTCACTTTCGTTTTTCCACGAAACAGGATTAGCTTGTCGTTGATTAACTAGTGAAGTAGTGAACTATTTTGAGTTAGATATTTTATATGGAATTATGGACGCCTGGTACCTTTAGCTCCACACACATTATTGCTTTTAGTTTACTTCAAAGAATTCAAATATTGCTTAGACTGCATCCAATGCAAATATAATTCTGCATTATAATCATGATTTTTCATCATTTACAGGAGTCCTGCGGAAACTGATTCATTTTCTGGAGAGTTAGATCAATCTGCAATTAATCAAAGCATTTTAAATGGAGATATTTTCCACTCTGTTGTTGGTAATGTGGGGTCGAACATTTTGGATCATAATAAGGTCAATGATACAAGCAATGAACATATGTCAAAGGGGAAAACTCACTTGAATCAGCTGCATTCTGTTCCTGGTTTCGGACGAGTATATGATGAAACTACACAAATGCACCGAACTGATCCATCCTTTAAGGTTCCTGATGATATTGATCTTGATATAGAATTTAGTGCAGAGAAAGTGAAGGAAAACCACCCCAGGGCAACAATGGCTCATCTGCGCAATTTTACTTCTGGGGAGCAGACTTTTGACAGTGATCTAAATCTTCAAAATGGAGGAAGCAGAAAGGATTCTCATTCCGGTGAGATGTTCATAACTGTGTCTGACATTAACCTCAGAAGTATGCCCTCTCAAGTGCCTCCTCCATCTCGTCCACCTCCTGTACTGGATGCAAAAATGGAGGACATGTGTGGATTTCATTCGAACAGCAGGCTGGTTTCTTCTGAAGAGACACCTGGTGCTGGTTCACCACCTTTCTTTGATGCGGAGGATCATATGAATTCATCTACTACAGCTTCTCCTGATGCTATCAAAGAATCAATGCTTAGAGCAGAAGCAAAACTTAGGAGTGTCAAAGAATTAAGAGAGAGAAAGAAATGGGATTGTGAAACCCATTTAAAATCAAGTTATGATGCAAAAGTTAATGAAGCAAAGATGTGTAAGGATATCACTAGATTAAGTAGTTTGAATGATGAGACTACGCTGGGAAGTTATGATTGGAGACATTCAAAAGCAAAATTATTTGTCACAGATGACATGCAGAAACTTAAGAAAGCTTCCCCAGAAACTCTGGACAAAAGATTTGTAAACATGTTCGACGAAAAGAACAAGATGGAATCCCGGTCATCTCAAGAATCTGATATAAGTACAGAAGTTGGAACATGGAAAGACGAATCTGAATTTTTTGAATTGGTGGGAATGGAAGAATCTGGAATGGTAACTCAACCCACAAAGCAGAGTAAGAATTTGATGCAAGGTACCGGAACCCAAAAACATGGTCAGAAGGAAAGAGAAGCATCTAATGTGCAAGAAAAGCATAAACAAGTAAAATCAACTGAAGAAAATTTTCAGGTGGAGGAGTACGAGAAAAAATATAAAGCAACAAAAGAGGCTTGTGAAAACATTATGAAATCTGAAGCATCTAATGCGAAACGGAGGCAAAGAGAAGACATGGAAAGGGAAGAAAATGAGAAGAGTATAAGAATAGCCCACCAGCATGGAAAAATTGAAAAGAAGGAAAATGAAGCTGACAAATCCGCAATCATGGAAGACATGTGTGAGATGGGTCAGGGAGAGCATAAGCAAGCGGGAATCCAGAAACCCAAAGAAGTAGATAAACAAACAGCAAATGATGTTCAGCTGGCCATGGGGCCTAGGGAAAATCAGAAGAAACTAAAGGAGGTTCAAAAGCACCAGCAGAACGTGAATAGGCACAAGCAATCTGAGAAAATCGAGGAAACTAGAAAAACGCGAGGAGAACCTTTTGCTCTAGAACAAACTGAGCACGAGGAAGAACGGAAAGGTTTTGGGAAGCTGGAAGATATTGATGAAAGATCAAATGTGGCTGTTGAATTGGATTATACAGAGGAAAAAGAGGTCTGCAAAAGAGAAAATGAAATGAAATTAAAACTAGGTAAACAGTTTGGGATGAAGAAGGGACTGATAGAAGCTCATGAAAGAGTAGAAATTGAGAAAAGCCTTAAAAGTTCTTCCGAAAATAAAGAAAGTGATGAAGGCCAAATACCTGCTTTCAGGTGGGACGAGAATGAAAAGCAGCTTAAAGAAGACTTTGAACTGGAAGTAAATGAGATAAGATTGAAAGAGGCTTCTGAGCACAGGGAACATGAGGCATATGAAAAAGATCGAAGTAGAAAGAAATTTGAAGATGTCTATGATGGGCATGGAGAAGGAAATAGACTTCAAGAATCAGGTGACAACAAAGGGATTCAGAAAGTTATGAATCAAACTCCAGTGCAGGAACAGATTAATCGGATGCTGAATGAGGCTCAAAAGAAAAATGTCACTGAGAGCACATCAAGCCAAACATTTGCCATGGAAGGAAGTGCAGCTGTATCAAATGAGAATAGTCGCCCGGAGCAATCGGAGAATATGGACAAAGATATTGATAGAATGGAAAAAGATAAGGGACTGAACGAGGCTTTGGATGACATGGAGAGGAAAGACGGAGGAAACATGAAGAATGCAAAAGCAACTGACAGGGAAATAGAAAGTGACGAAGATCTAGCAACTCAATCAGCTTCCATTCATGAAGAATTTATTAGAAAACTGAACGTATCTAAGGAATCTGTTGCTGACCAAAATAGTGGAAAGATGAGAACTGAATGCAAAGTTGGAGAAAAGAAATTGAAAGGGGTAGGGGTGGAAAATCAACTGGATAATGAAAACCACAGAGTACCTGAACAAATGACTGCAGGAGATGCACAACTATCAGGAATCCAGTTAGAAAAGGAGGGAAACACAGTGACAAAGGTTGATTACAGAAGGAACACAGAAGCAGCTGAACCTGTTGTAGTACAGGACACTGTAAATGCTCAGAAAACTGCCCAGTGGTTTCATATTGGTCAATCCACTGAAAGCAAAACTAAGGGTATCAATGAAACTTCTGCAATAGTGAAAGATACTGAAAGGATGAGAAGACAAAGAGAGTCAGAAAAGGATCATCTTAGAAAGATGGAAGAGGAGGGGGATAGAGAAAGAGAACGAGAAAAAGACGTGGAGAAAGCAATGCTGGAGGCTGAGAGGGAAAGGGAAAGAGAAAAGGATAGGATGGCTGTTGATAGAGCAACTTTTGAGGCTCGGGATAGGGCATATGCTGAAGCTTCTGAAAGGGAAGAAAGGGCTGCATTTGAAAGAGCAACTATGGAAGCACGGTACAAAGCACTGGCTGAGGCCAGGGAAAGACTTGAGAAGGCATGTGCTGAGGCCAGGGACAAGTCATACATTGATAAAGAAACTACTGAGGCAAGATTGAAAGCAGAACGTGCTGCTGTAGAAAGAGCAACTGCAGAGGTTAAAGACCGAGCCATGGAAAAATTGAAGAATGAAAGGACTGGTTTTGAGTCCAGAGAACGGTTAGAGAGATCTGTATCTGACAATTTTTGTGGAAGACAAGACTCTTCGTCCTCCGTAAGTATCTGTTTAAATCTGCTATTGATAAATTTTGACATTTTCCAATAAATTTCTAATGAATGAAATGACAGGATATGCTGGATCCACAGTTTCAGAACTCTACCTCTTCCACAGGTTCCAGACATCCATATTCGCTTTATGGTGGTATGTAAAATTGAACATCCCTGCAATGCTTTAGTATTTAGTCTCGTTCAATATTTTACCACATCCTGCTATATAATCTTAGCTAAATCTTTACTTTTCTTGAAGCTGCGTCTTTTTCTGAGAGATCAGAAAGAGAAGGTGAATCAGCTCAGAGGTGTAGAGCTAGACTGGAGAGGCATCGCCGAACAGCTGAGCGTGCAGTAGGATCTTTAATCTTTTGATGCTCATATATAAATGCACATAGACAATAACATAATGATGAATTTTCTGGATATTTCAGGCAAAAGCTTTGGCAGAGAAGAACATGCGTGACCTTCTAGCTCAGAAGGAGCAAGCTGAGAGAAATGTAAGTACACACATCCATATAATTTCTCTGTGTATTAATTGTTGTTTCTGTGTTCCATTGATTACTCAACTCCGCTACTGTTTTGCAGAGACTATCAGAGACTCTGGATGCTGAAGTAAGGAGGTGGTCAGGTGGAAAAGAAGGAAACTTGCGTGCCTTACTTTCTACCTTGCAATATGTAAGTGCACAAATTCTGAACTAGGCTTATGCTGCTTCTATATCCTCCTACTCCCGACTTCTCTTTCACACATATTAGTGAGACACACAGTATAGGATTTGGCATGTTTAGGTCAAGGTGACGAGTCTCAAATAAATGAGAAATGTATCTATCGTCTTACTTGATCATGATGTTTATAACTTCCTTTAATTTGTGACCTTTTGAGTAACGATAAGCATCCATCCAGTATAATCTAAACTTGGTTCCATTTTTAACTTTTCTACTTCGTCAGATACTTGGGCCTGATTCTGGGTGGCAATCAATCCCATTGACGGAGGTCATTACTTCTGCTGCTGTGAAGAAAGCCTACAGGAAGGCCACCCTGTGTGTTCATCCTGACAAATTACAGCAACGTGGAGCAACTATTCAACACAAATACATATGCGAAAAAGTTTTTGATCTTTTGAAGGTGTGTAATGCATGCAGCTATCTTTCACTTTATTGGTTTTATTCATTTGTATGTATCTAGTATGGATATGGAGTAGAAAAATTGTTCCTGGTTGACTAAGTGGATACTGGATAGCCGTAAGGGAAAATATTTAGAATGAACACTTTACCAAGTACAACAAAAACTTGAGTAGGATTCAGCAAAATAATCAAAAACATGAGTAGACTAAAAATGAAATTGTACTTGATTTCACTTTTGGTTGACAATGATTTGCAATCGTAATTATCTTACTCCACCAAGCATTATCAATCCATAGGAGTAGGGGATCAAGCGCTTTCCCCGATGTTAAGGATGTTGGTAGGTTAGCCTACATATTTGGAGCATATCAGTAATTTGTATCATTTTTCCAGGGTCTTGAATCTTAGTTCTTGTTTTATGTGCTTGGAAAGTTGGCGTTTTTCATTTGAAATGTAATAAAACTGTTGAGCGTTTATGTAACCGTGTAGTATTTCATTGACCACATCTTTTTGAGTTCACCTTGCAGTTGAAGTTATTGCCTTTTTGTATAGTTGATTATTGTCATGCAGTACAATCTCACGTCATTTAATGATAAAGCTTTGTAGTTCGATTAAGCTTCACATACTTCACTAATTATTATACTTTATCTGCTTCAGGAAGCTTGGAACAAATTCAACTCAGAGGAGCGATAACATGCCTGGCAGCCCAGGTCTGGTTTTTTCTCCTCCCCTGTCTCTTGCCATTGTTTATAAAAGCTTCACCTTGGCCGGGTAATTCCTTGCCTAAGGCAGGCAGTCCCAGCTTCCAAAACCTTTATAATTATTTTGTCTCTATGTTCTGTTGTAATAGTCTCATCAATATTTGTTTGTATGAAGATATTTTCTGCCCATGGTATAGTAAGAAATCAAGAAATTCAGAAGTACATAGATACATAAATTATAAAGCTGTCGATGCCAAAGTTGGGAATTTCTATGAGAAAAAAATTGGGAATTTTTGTTATAATAACTTATTAATCAATTTTGAGAAAAAAAGGGTCAAGAAAGAAATTGAACAAAATTGGCTGCATGCTATCGAAGCCAATATTTAGCAAGATATTGTTAAACATTCACTGCTGTTCACGTTACATATCTTATCATGTATAAATATTGATAACTGTTAAAAATTGCAGTGACATTATGTAGTTCGATGATCCATATAAGTTTTATTAATTCCATAGGCATGGACGCAACTATCGAAACTATTTCAGGAAAGGGAGAATGTGACAAAGGTGTTGCCAAATTCAGACTTTATTTTTGGGAGGGATTGCCGGGATTGGTCAGGAACAACACAATCTCAAAGACATGTTAGTGACCCCGAACAATTATTATAGTCTTCATCAAAAGATATCTTGAGCAAGGTACTCTAGAGTGGTAGGACGGACATAATTGTGTAGTGCTAATGCTTGCAGTCAGAGTGTGCTAAGGCGAATTTGTTTGTGCATTGGTGTAATACGTTAGTGAAAAAGGAGTAAAGGCGAATTTTTCGCAAGAACTTTTGGTCCTTGTTAAAGCTGAATTTGAGTTTATCTCAGATATCAAACGTTCTGTGGCTCAAATCTCCAGCAGTTGGAACTACACAACTATATGCAATACATTAGAAGGTTGGACTGAATTGTTGCAACACTGTCGGGCTGTATTTCACATGTCGCAATCTGCTTGTTAGGCCACAGGAAAGTACTGGAAGATTCTGTCATCGTGGTTTGTTTCTTTGCGCTAGATTTGCTTGTCAAGTTCAGAACAGCTTATATAGTTAAGTCAACCTGGAAATTGTCTGCGTGGCGTCATCATTTTAGATAGTCAGTGGAATCACAATCCTAAGGAGTCTCCAGAAGACCGAATACGATTGTGCCCATCATTTTTTTAAGTGTAACATATTCACCAACTTTATAAGTATGAAGTATCTCATACAACCACAAGTCTTGAACTAGTTTCACTTGCACTACAGTAACCTTATAAGTATGTCACTTTCACTTACAAGATAATTCCCTGTTTTAAAATTGAGTTAAATCATTTTTAACAGATTAATAATTTTTTTAAATTAGTATTTTTCACTTAAATTTATTGAAACTACTGGAGACGCTTAATGAACCAGATTCTCTGAACTGTTTTTAATGAAAACTTCATATAGAAATTCATTATTGAAAGTATAATACTTGTAGTAACAGTTTAACACAGTATTTTAACTTTTATTAAAACGTGTTCCCATTGATCAAAACTTTTTTTTTTAAGAATCCTTTCACAATTTAGTCCATTTTACTTTGGACCAAAATTTTATCTTTCACTACTTAAACTCACTCAACAGTAAAATTAATGTAGTTTGGTGGTGGTGGTTAAGAGGGAGTTTGGTAGTTTAGGTCTTGAGTTTAAAACTCTATTGTTACTTTTTTACAGTAACTCTATTGTTATTACTATTATATAGCAAATAAATGCTCTTTTTTGCTTTTTCTTTATTCTTTTCTTACCTGTTTTGCTCTGATGAAGCAGAAAACAAATTGATTTCGTCCTACCATTTCCATTCCAAATTGTGCAACCATCCATTCCTTGACACTACAGGGGCATAGAAGCACATAATTGAAGCTTCACAAAACAGTGAGAAAACAAAAAAACTAATACTCAAGTCCCACCCCCAACCAATAAATAAAGTTTTTTTTTTTATATTATAAATCTATTACTAATTGAATCAATGATACTTAAAAAAAAATCAACAATATACACATGATTAGTATGTAAAAGACTAAATTAAATTTTCTACTCTATTATAGAACAATACAAAAATAATTAGAAGGAATATAAAACTACTTTTTGGAAAATTGCCATAGTTTATTAAACAATTAACATCAATTTGAATTGTTAAAATACTACCTTCCTATATTTTTCTTCCTTTTCATTTATTTATTTTGGTTCTGAATGTATTTGACTCATATTAAATTTAATATAAATGTAAATTTAATATTTTTATAATGTCAAGTGATCAAAACAAAAATAACAACCATCATATTAAAAATATCCAACGGTCATTTTTCAACTAAGGGCCCATGTGCAAGTCTTTGTGTGGTGTTCAATGTTTCACCCAACAAAGTCGTTAATTAATGTATACAAACGAAAACCTTAAATTGCACTCAAGAATATTGGTCTGGAAAAACACTTGTGTGTTTGACATAAACTGCTATTAATTATTTAGAATTTACACAAGCATGTCTAGATCATAATCATTCATTTCAATAGAATTGTTAAATAAATAAATAAAAAATTGTGCGAAAATAACGAACACTATTCACATCATAAACTAAAAATATATTTAAGCTTCTCTTATTTTACTTTTTAAGCCACATCATTCTTGCCAATTTTTCCCAGCAATTCATTTGAATGTTTCAATGTTCATGTGCAAGTAATAAATATTTAATCAAGACATCAATTAATGGGCACTTTGACTGAGGAATCAAAGCTTGGTATACCAAGAAAAACTAAAATGTCATATTCAAATTTATTGTTTGAAATTTCTGTAGGTCAAGGATAGTTCATGACTTGTGGATGGAATTTTGCTGGGACGGCATAAAAGTCAACCGCATTTGAGTCACTGCTCCTGTTATGTACACAAAACATTGAAAACAAGACACCAAGATAACATCAAAGAACACAAATGAAGAAAAAAGCTAACCAAACTTAATATATAAATCTCCTCTATCATGCTACAATTTATCTTTCATTCTCAACTCTCACCAACCATTTTTCTTTCATCTACACACTCCTAATCTATATCAATCAGTAGTATTTTTTCTCACTCAACAGAATCCAACATGTTTAGATCCACTAGCACTAGGAAAAGCCCTGCTAGGTATGAGAAATTAGATAAAGATCATGGTGCCAGTGGAACTTCAAATGAGGAGTTTAAGAGGAGCACAAGTGTTCCTTCTGATCGAGCTATGGCTTCAACCTTTGGAGACATGAATCTACAGAGAAACCCCACAAAAAAGGGCAATAGTAAACCTAAGGAGAAGAGTCACCCACTTCTCAGCTTCTTTGATTTTCGCCGGAAGAAGAAAACAACAGCCAGGCCTGAATTTGCTAGGTATCTTGAGTATGTGAAGGAAGGAGGCATCTGGGATATCAATTCCAATAAACCTGTCATCTATTACAAATGATAGTTATCTCAGGTTTTTAACTCAAGTGTTATAGTACTTTTTGTTGTAAGAATTAGGGTTTGATTCTCATGTCAAATCATCATAAGATGTAGAGCAAAATGCATGTAAATGTATGAATCATTTGCAAGTATCATGTTCATCTTCCTGTTGCTTCTACTTGGATTTGGTGACATAAATTTATGCTTAAAACATCATAAATTGAATAATTCTTCAAAGCTAGAAAAGAAGACACTGAACATAATTCCATAATTCCTCTTGAGTCGTGATGCCATTTTATATGAAAGCTTATTAGAGATGATTTTTATGTATTAAATTCAGGTTTCAGAACTTAAGAATATGTTTTCCATAGGATGATTATAAGATTGCAAAATTTTCTATAGAAGAGACGAACACGTAAGAAACATCATGTACAAATATTGAATATTGATTTCATAATAAATTTTAAACTTTTTTTTTTATACATATCAGCTTTTGTATCCATTGAGGAGAGGATCTATCCATTGAATTATTTTATACATAGTTGTAAAGAAAGTTCTCAATGGAACTTGGATGATTCTCATTCACTCTACTCAAATTCTGTATCATGGTGCAACTTCTAGATTCTCTTAAATTTTATATATAAATTGATATATAATATATATATATATATATAATTAAATAGTATATTTATTTAAAATATATAATTATTATTTTATGAAATGTATCTGGATCTAAGAAAAAAAAATCTTAATTATGATAGCACTTGTTATATTTTTTTTTATTTAGCAAACTAAAAATGGTCCTTTATTGATATACGTGATGGATCGGGTTATTATAAAATAAAATAAAACGTATCTTAAATCTTAAAAATTATATAAAATAAATCTAATTTTAAATAAATTTGAGTTTTAGTATCCTTATCGATTTCTATTTTTCAAAGAAAAAAAGTTTATAATTTTCTTAGATATTTTTAGATTTTAATTTGAATTTTAATATTTTAACATATTAAAATAGAATATAATAAAATATTAAAAAACATGTTAATATATTATAATAATTAAAAAAATAATAAAATTTATTTTTATTTTTTTTTATTAAAAAAAATATAATTGATATCGTATTTATTTTGTTTTTAAATTTTAAATTTTAAATTTTTTAATATTTTATTATATAAATATAATATAAAAGATTAAAAAATATATTTTTTTTATATATAAAATTATATATTTAATTATTTTAAATTAAAAAAAATATTTAATATATAATATTTATATATAAAATAATATATTTTATAATTAATTAAATTATATATAATAATAAATAAAAATTAAAATATTGAGAGTTGTGATTTTTATCCCTTAATTAAATCCTGTATATATTAATTATTTGACTAATTTACTAAAATTTTTGACTCAATCACAAATGATATTTTTAATATTATTTATTTATATGTAATTTTCTTAATAGAAACTAAATAAAACTTCTAGAAATATTAACATTATATTTATTATTTTTTTCGTAATAATTTTCATGCGGTTACTATTTTATATTCAGTTTTTATTATTATAATTTTTTATTGTCCAATTTATATCAAATTTTTAAAATTTCCATTTGTTATTGTTTTCACAATAAATTAATTATTTTTTATTTCTAATTGATTTATATTTGAGGAGCTGTCAATGGAGTGAGATAAAATATAATAATCCTCTTATTTTATTATTTTAAATTTATAACATGTTTTAAAAACCAAAAAACATAAAAGGAATCTGAAAGTTCAAATGAAAATAAGGTTAGTTTTGATTTTTTTTTCAAATCTTAGAACTAACCATTAATTAGGGGTGAAAAAAAAAAATAATATTCGAAATCAATTCGTAATTATCTATATTTAAATCACTTTAAGATAATTTTGGATTTGTTTCAAAATCCAAATCTATAGATTTTAACTCTAATCTAATTAATTGATATGAATTAAATTTTTATAATTTAAAAAAATTAAATTTAAAATTTATTTTAAGAAACTGTTTAGTCAATACAATTTTGTATTGGTTTTTGTTAAAATATTTTTACTTAATTTATAAAAGGATTTTTTTATTTAATCTATATTTAAGACATTATCGAATCAATATCGACTGAAACATAATTAATTATCATATTATCAATTAATTGGATATATATAAGTTATTATTTAATTTATAAAAATTAATATTATAAAATTAAAATAATTTCAACTAATAATAATTTATCGTATTAAAAATAATACATATAAAATATACATAAACATGTTCATGTTGTCATAATATAAAAAATTGAGAAAAAAATATATAAGAAAAAATAATTAAATAATTAGAAAAAATAATATATAAAAAATTATTTAAAACCATCGAATATCCTATCCAAAATTAACAATTTAATTTAAAAAGTATCTTAGTTATTTAATAGAATAATATAATAACTAAATTAATTTAAATAAAACTTAATTGAATTTATGAGATATAAAAATCTTGAAATTAATTTTAATTTCATTTTTATATAAATTAATTGATTAAATAAATATAAATTTAATTTAAATTAGATTAGAAAATGTAATTAAATAAATTTGGATTTTGAATCTAATGTCTGGATTTTAAATCCAATGAATCTCGATTGGATATAGATTGAAATTTTAGGGATTGGATTTTATGCTCACCTCAGTGAAAATCTCCGCAGAACGAGCGCACCACAGCACCTTCAAAATTTGAAAATTTCAAAATTTCAAAATTATGAAAAAATAGAAAACGATTTGTCTTTGGCAAAGAGGAAGAGGAACTTTTCAATGTTGTCTTTTTTCTTAATACGTGTATGCATTAAACGGCGTCGTGGTTGATTGAGATTTTTATTCTGGTCCTGCGGAACTTAAATGGGCTGGGCCAAGGAGGGTCCACAGAAGAAGGAACCCAAAAAGAAAAAGAAAATAAAAAAAGAATAGAGATAAAGAACGATCGAAATTAGGGTGTGAACCAACCCCAAACTATCGTCGCAGAGGAAAAGTTGCATCAAAGACAAACCCTCATTTATCTTTCTCTCTTATTCTCTATTTCTTTTTTCAAATTATATTGCTCAACAACAAATTTATTATAAAAAAGTTAAAAAGAACACAGAAAACATCACCAAACATAACGCAGATAAAGGAATTGATTTCTTGGAAGAGAGGTTAGGTTGGTGGGGTGTTAAATATATATATTACATATAGCACGTAGGTGTAGGACAAGTCGCCAGTGTTTTACACTAAGAAACATCCGTAAAATTTTATGCCCGCCGCTTCCTCTGCTACGCTGTTCACTCTCTTGTTTCTCCTTCATTTTCACTTCCTTCTCTGTTTCTTCTTCCCCTTTTCTAGGTATGTTCTCTTTCTCACGCGTTTCTTTTTTCTCTGTTCATGTTTTCGTCACATTGGGATAGTTGTTTGTATTTTGAATTATTCTGTTTCCTAGACCAGTTTAGGTATCCGGTGATTTCGTTTCGGTTTCTCTCCATGTGGTTTCTGTTTTATTTTTATTTCTTGAGTTTTCTGGGGAAAATATTATTTTGTTATATGCTTTGTTTTAAATATGTCGAGGGAAGGAAGGAATATGGCATGGATTTTTTTTTATTAGGAGCTTTTCAAGAGAAAATAAAATTGTATTTTTCCTGCTTGCAACAGAATCGAATTAGATTAATTAAAAAATAAAGTTGTGTTTTGAACTTTTTTACTCGTTTGAATGCAATTTCTCTACTTATGGTGGTCTTTTGGATTGCGGGAGACAAAATGATCCTCCCCTTTCTTCTCTTATTTTGTCCTTCTCTCAAGGAGAACAAAGCAAAATTTAATTTTGTTAATTTTAGATTAGATTCAATCATTCAATAAAATTGTGTTCTTGTGTTATTGCATTAGGGTTGTGGATATATTGCTAAAATTTGTACTTGAGTAGGAGACTTTATTGAGTTTTCATTTATATGGCTTTGTGGTTTGTACAGCAATGGCTACTTTTACCATAGCACTGGATAGGTTGATAGAGCCGGGAGCTTCAAATCCAGTTGATAAATCTACTCCAACTTCAATTCCTATTTCGAACTCACAAAAACTTGAGAGGAGTACTAAAGCGCCTGCCGAGAAACGTAAGGTTCCTCGTCCTCCATTGAAGCCTACACTTTATACTACTCCTGAGGTGACACCCCTTCCGGATACGCCTTCTTCTTTTCCTCCTTCACCATACATCATCAACCACAAACGTCGTGGCCCACGCCCCCTTATCAAGACTTCCTCTGATGTGGACATTCATGATGATGACAATGTTAATGACAAAAGCGTTGATGCTGTTGTTGCAAGTTCAGCTGGTGACCTCCATGTTAATTTTACGAACGCTGAACTTGTTAAAGAGGATAAGCTGAATGGTGTCTATGACTGCAAACTGGATAGCAGCAATGGTGCTGACCTTGCAAATGGTCACAGAGAAACTGGAAGTAGTAGCTTAACAGATGGTTTACTTGAGGAAAAGCCACCGGCATTGAATTTGGACAGAGTTAGAGAGGTTGAAGAGTTCTTTGATCCACCAGACTCAATGAGTTTCAGAAGCGACACAGATGGGGAAGAGAAGGCAACAGATCTGTCTATGAAATTTAGCAGTCCTATTGGGGTGTATTATGATGCATGGGAAGGTAAATTGGGTTGGCTTTACTGCTAATTATTTCTTTTACTAAGGAGCTATCAATCTTATGGCATATTCATTTACTAATCATATAATTGAGGAAGAGAGATTATTACTATTGTAATGTAGTGTCTTAGAAATATTTTATTTCTTGTATTAGCTTACTTGGCTCTTTTCTTTTCGTAGAATTTTCTTCCGACAGCATGAGTCAAAATTCTACACGCGATACTGAAGTTGAATTGCGTGAAATGAGATTAAGTCTGTTGGTCGAGATTGAGAAGCGTAAGCAAGCTGAAGAATCCCTAAACACCATGAGAAGCCAATGGGAAAGTATTAGGCAAGGATTATATCAAGCAGGAATTATTTTACCTGCAGAGCTTACTTCTGTTACCGAGGATGAGCAGCTGATTTCTGATGGTGTGGAAGATCTATGTCAACAAGTTTATATTGCTAGGATTATATCAAATACCATTGGAAAAGCAGTTGCGAGGGCAGAGGTAGAGGCAGAGATGGAACCTCAACTACAGGCAAAGAACTTCGATATTGCTAGACTTTTGGAACGTCTCCATTGTTATGAGACCATGAATAGGGAGATGTCTCAGAGGAACCAGGAAGCCGTAGGTGAGATTAATTGGTCTATAATTGTGTTTATCAAAGAAACTTATCAATTATTGTTTATTCTACATTTAACTGCATATATTCATTTAGCTGTGTTAATTTATTTTTCCTCATTACACAATCATCATCCTGCTGTGTATTTATTTAGATTAGATTGGCACAATTAGACATCATCTGGGGAGATGTTGATAGACATGAGTGTATTGTATTGGCTTGAGCAAGTATCATGTATCTGGTCACTCACTGTGACTGGTGTTGCTTGTTTTTATGTCTGTTCAAACTTGTTTGTCCAGAGGTGAAGAAAGGGTTGTTATCAGGTCGCTCCAATCTAAGATTTTGTAAATAATAAATGGTCATTGGTTATTTAAAATTATTTGTGCCTTTCCCTCGTGTTCCCACCCGACCCTTACAGACAAAAAAAAAAAAATTTTTAAGCATTATTGTTTTGTGATGGTGATTTATTGAATGTTGACATAGTATTAGCTCATGGCTTCAATAATCCTTATTGACACATGTTACTATTACAAAGTGTGCTTGGAATGTGCGGTGGTGTTTGACTATTTATGTTAGGTCCTTCATAGAAGTTCTGTGTGGTTCCGATGTTTCTTTAAAGCTTTAAATTTGTAGTTGGTGTTTGCTTGAATAACTTCTGAATAATATGTGCATGGAATCTTTAATAAAGAAAAATATTGTGTACACGGATGGAATAAAACGTTAGTATCGGTGATGGTTGTTTACTTTCGAGTTTGGCACAAATTTAATGTTCTCTTGATGTTTTGTCTTTAGGGAGTATTATTTGTTAGTGGTGTTGTAGTAAGAGAAAAGTTCTCAGTTGTTTTAGTGAGCAAAACTTTCGTTATTTAAACTACTTTTAGCGAGTCTATTTTCCAAAATAGGAGATTTTTCTTGATGTTTATATTGTGAATAGCTGTCCATGCGCCCTACTTGCTAGATGATCGTCTCTTATTTATATATCAATCAAGGAAATGTCTGCTTGTCAGTTGGCATGGGTACCTTGTTCCCAGCCTAAAATATGTTCTATTTTATTTGAGCTTGATTAATTTGTTATTCTAATTTGTTTTTTTTTTTTGCTGTCTTTGTCTAGAGATGGCACGGCGTGAGAGGCAGACGAGGAGCAAGAGGCAGAGATGGATTTGGGGCTCCATTACAGCTGTGATTGCTCTTAGTACTGCTGCAATAGCTTGGTCTTATCTCCCTACGGGTATAGGATCATCCTCTGCTGAGCATGATCTAGTTCCGGAACATAACGATGTAGCCAAGTAATTTACCACATAGCCATTAGCAGAAATGCCATGTTTTGGTAGGAGAGCACAATAAAAGTTTTACATGCCATCGTTATTGCCAACTTACCTCTTTTGATCAGTAGCAATTTTCTGGCATTCTGAGGGTGCTAGCAGTTTCACTTGGAAATTTTGAGGATAAGTTTGACCATCTGATCCATCTGGCACAACGCTTTCATAATAAATTCTCCGGTTGAGCGATGAAGAATGCCCTAGTAGAATTCTGGCTTGATTAAGCCTTGTCTATGTTGGTTGGCTGTTGGTGAAAAAACTTGTAAATTACAAATTTTAGTAATTCGTTGACACTACTGGTAGACATAGATCATTACGTTAGCGATTCCGATATATCTCTGTCAATAGTAATAGGCCTACTACCTATTTATTTTGAAATATTATTCAATTGTAGTATTAGGATTTTCCAGAACCATGCACCGGAAAAAGGTTGCCCATTCAAGTTTATACAGTAGGTAATTTATCTAAGTTACTTAATTATTGTTACCAATTTTTAAAAATATATCCAAAACATAACTTACTAATTTATTTCTTTTGAGAAAAACAAGTAGATGCAAGAAAAAAAATTATTAGAAATCACACATTTAATTAGTATTTTAAAAAAAGTGAGATCTAAAAATTTTCTATGATTCTTATAAAAAAAAATGTACTTTTTATGATACTAGAACTTTACTTGTTTCAGACAAAATTGAAGTCAGGTGAAAACCTATTTGCAGAATCTCTTTCTAGTTTTCATATTTCTAGCTCTCTTGCTGCCTTTTTAATTATCAGAATATTTCTATAAGTAAACTTTAGTGGATGCTACTGTTAAAAAAAACAAAAATCTTGAAGAATAAGCTTAAGACAAAAGCACTCTTATGATGTTCTTGCCACGGATGCATCTATTATGTTATTTACACAGAAATTGTGGATTGATAGGGACTTATTAACTCTGGTTACTGATAAAGTACAATACTGTGTTTGTACAAACTGCATTATTTAAATAACAAAAATTGAAACTATATCGTAAGTAAATCAGCAATATAAACTTTAAGGGTAGTTTGCTACTTGATTACGTGATTGTTTATTGAAAACAATGATTCTCTTTGTGATGTTTAAGAAGAAGTTTGAGGTTTGAGTTTGGTGAGTAATAGATGATGGAGTGGGCTTATGTAAAGCTTATAACTTTGTTCTTCACAATTAATAAATATCACTTATTAATAATATTGAGAAAATTGAATAAAAATAAATAAATATTTAAAATTAAACTATATTTTTGAATTTATATATATATATATATATATATATAAAAAGTTGTACCATTAAATCAGAACTGTAAGATCTGTGTGAAAACCTAACAGAAAAAATGGAAAGGCGAGACAAAGGCACGAGCATAAGATGGTGTGGTAAAGTGTGTTAGATTTCCTCATTTATTGCGCCAATCGTGGAGATTTCCTTCACAAACACTCATCTCATGCACTCAGACGTGCCACTCTCTGTGGACCCACACCAAACTCTTGTTCTCTTCCTTACCATATTTATCACAAAACACCCTTTAGCCTCATCTCTTCATCCACATACCATAGTTGGTTGAGCAACTGAATGTTAGATATTATTTTGCAGCTTCAACCAAGTATATGCCAATGCAAATGGTTGAACCGGGACAGAAGAAGTATAAGTAATGGTGGACCCAATGAAAATAATGCTGCTATAAGACCAGATGCTGCTGCAAACCATGGGTCCAATTTCAGACTTAACTTAACCAAACTATGCCGCGTGGGGGATCAGATACTAGATAGATAGACATCACAAAACAAATCTTAATCAATTCACACATAGTACTAGAACATGCCCTTTATCAAATAGGGAAAAAGTTAAATCGAGAACAGTTTGGACAAATTCTTCCTAACTTATTTTTCTCATTTCCTCTTTATGTAGCAGAGCCTGGAAATTGTAGGTTAGAGTTTTTTTTTTTAGTGGCTCTGGATGTATGTGGAATCCAATGGACCATGCATGTGAACTCCCTATGTTTTAGATTCATTCAGCACGTATGGATACTGTCGGTGCTGTTCATGCAATTAATTGTACAACCTTCTTGACTGTTACTTTCGCTGTGTCAACTCTCATTGCAGAGGCTATGGCTAGAGATAATTCTGATACTGAAAAAAATATAATATTCAATTTCAAAGAAATATTTTTCTGTAATTCTTCTTTTAATTAACTGATGACAACTACATAATTTTTACTAAAATATTGCTAGTTTTAGAGGAAATCGTTCCTCCCGTTTTGTTTTGTCATTTTCCATTGCAAAAGTTGGTAACACTGTTCTTTTTCATAATGCATCATTAAAAAGTGCAGTAGTTGGTTTGCCTGTTTTTCATACTATACCAATCCTGTGTCGGTAGTTATAAGAATCCTTTGTGGACTTCTCTGTCCTGCTTTTATGAAACTCTTCTTTTAACTTACAGAATTTATTTCACAATTTCTTTACAAATATATTTTCATTTAATAAGAATTTATTAAAGGAACACTTAATTACGCTTACCCTAACCTGCAATAAAACAATCTAGGATAGTGATTATTTAAACTCTTGCAGCCAAAATAATGAATTAGTGAAGAAATTTCATGATAAACGTTACCCACTTTTTGGTCACTAATTCTGAAATCCCACAAACTTTAGTAATAATCTTTTTAAAAAATTACATATGAATTATAAATGCATTTTTCTTATAATGCAATTGTTTTTTCTTCTGAACAAAATTGTATTTGTAATGTAAGAAAACAAGCTTGCTTTTCACTTTTCAGGGTCTAGCAACTGCCGAAGAGCCGTACTTTTGCTTTTTCTCTTATCTCTATACTACCAAGCATATAAACAAGAAGAGAAACCATAAATAGTGGATGTATCAGTGCATGTAAGAGACTGAACAAGAGATGAAGCATTTTGCCTTGGTCTTTCTTTTGGCCATTCTGGTCCCTCAGGAGTGTTTCCATGCCACCGCGGAAGCAAGGGATGGTTTCGTCAGAACCAGAGGCATCCACTTCATGCTGAATGGATACCCTTACTATGCAAATGGCTTCAACGCCTACTGGTTAATGTACACAGCTTCTGACCCTTCTCAGAGGTTCAAGGTTTCAAATGCCTTCCGAGAAGCAGCTGGTCATGGCCTTACTGTTGCTAGAACTTGGGCCTTCAGTGATGGTGGCTATAGACCCCTACAATATTCCCCTGGCTTCTATAATGAGCAAATGTTCACGGTAAGAGGCCAAGAGTTTTGACATTTTTTGCCTTCTAACATGTCATTTCTTGTTGGGTGTAATATGTTTATATTTTAAATTTTAATTTCTCTCTGTTTGTCGGTATGAAGGGGTTGGATTTCGTTATATCTGAGGCCAGAAAGTACGGAATTAAGCTCATCCTGAGCTTGGTGAACAACTACGAAAACTTTGGAGGCAAGAAGCAGTATGTGAACTGGGCTAGAAGTCACGGCCAGTACCTTACTTCAGATGATGATTTCTTCAGGAGCCCTGTTGTTAAGGGTTACTACATGAACCATGTCAGGGTTAGTAAAATTCTCTTGTCCTGCTTGGTAAAATTGTATGTCCAAATTAAAACCTTGGATAGTGAAATTTGCTTCCTTTAACCGGACAAGTTCTTGTACTTTTTTGTCTCTTCTAATTTGTGTTCCTTCTACCCAAAGGCAATAATCTCTTATTATAATCACTTTTGCATTTGTTCTGCTCATAATTCTAAAAATAGAAGTGTTATACAATATGAGAACAGGAAGAGTATGTTTATTGCTATTGGGAAACATAATTTCAAGTTCTGATTTTTGTGCATCTTCCACAGACTGTTCTTAACAGATACAACAGATTTACTGGTACCCATTACAAAGATGACCCAACAATCATGGCGTGGGAGCTTATGAATGAGCCTAGGTGTACATCGGATCCTTCAGGAAGGACTATTCAGGTCAAATATCATTTCTTGTTTCTTCCCCTTTCACCCTTTTCTTTTTCTTTTTCTTTTTCTTTTGACTTTCTAGCTCTTTCCCCCTCGTAGATATTAGTGCTCCATTTTAACTAAATCTAACACTAAAATATAGTACTTTTTTCATAAAACAAAATGAAAATTTTAAGGACAAATTAACATAGAGCGGCGTCCTTGTCAAGTAAAGACGCAAATCACGGGCCTGGTTTCATTCTCAATCATGAGTTGACTCGTTAACTTTCCACTTTCTGGTTTGATTATAGGCGTGGATCACGGAAATGGCATCGTTTGTGAAGTCCATAGACAGGAACCACTTATTGGAGGCAGGACTGGAAGGATTTTACGGTCAATCAACACCACAGAAAAAAAGATTGAATCCAGGTTTCGAGATAGGCACAGACTTCATTGCAAATAACCGAATCCCAGCCATTGATTTTGCAACAGTCCACTGTTACCCCGACCAATGGTTAGTTTAGTTAGTAACCAACCAAAACAATTCAGTTAATAACATTCTCAAAATCAAATTTTTAATTTGACTGCACCATAAACAGGGTATCGAGCTCAAACGTGCAGTATCAGCTTTCTTTCTTGAACAACTGGCTCAGTGCCCACTTCATCGATGCACAATACGCTATAAGGAAACCGATTCTGGTTGCAGAATTTGGGAAATCGTTTAGGGGTTCGGGGTACGAGGCGTACGAGAGGGATCAAGTGTTCAGTGCAGTTTATTACAAAATATACGCTTCAGCTAAGAGAGGAGGAGCAGCAGGGGGAGCGTTGTTCTGGCAGCTTCTGACGGGGGGAATGGAATCTTTCCAAGACGGGTATGGAATCATGCTTGGGCAGAGTTCCTCTACGGGCGATCTCATTGCGCGCCAGTCTCGGAAGCTGTTTCTGATTCGGAAGATCTTTGCGAGGGTGACGAACATGCGTCGATGGCGAAGGGGAAGATCCAGAGCCAACAGAGGATTTTCTGGCCCTGGAGGCGGAAACGGAGGTAGCCACGTTGGCAACTGAAACGGAACGGAATTACTACCTTAGTATTGCGTATTACACGTATACACAGTTAAAGCTTGTCCATTTGTGTTGTTGGAAAACATGTTTTATACACGCTTTGGTTTCTCTAACAAGTGTTTCGGATGCTCACCAATACACTGCCATGGAGGATGCCCCACCAGAAGATCTTCCAGATTCATCGTTATGTTCACTTATAACTACTAGGTAGTACCTAGACGTATGTTTCTTTGTTTTATCTTCTCTCTTATACAGAGCAAAAGCAGCTCCTAAGTTTCTACTGTTAGTTTACTCAACCTCACTTTAGTTTTTAACTTGGGAATGAGAAGAACAGAATTTTATTCTTTTCATATAACCTCAAGTTTGAATTAAAAGCACATTATAAATTCAAGTTATGTTTACTTTGACATATTTTATGTTTAGATTTGTTTTTTCTTGAATGTGTATTTGATATAAAATGAAATTTATTTAAATGATTCTGAAGTTGTGTCTAGATAAAGTTAGAAAGGCCGAATATATAAAACAGAGAAAGAAAATTGTTAACTTTAATGATAAAAATATTTCAAATTTTCAAATTCAAACATTTTTTAAGTCAGTACCACGAACTGAAAAACAAGCTGTTTTATTGATACACAATTATTAAAATATTTTTTAAATATGTAACATTAGGTCAAGCTGGGATGACTGAAAATGTAATCTGAACTTGTTTTCAAAATACATCAAAATTTAATTTTTCAAACCCAAAACTGATAAAAAAAGTATCTTCAGAATCAAAGAGTGAAAGAGAAATAGAGATGTTATACTTGGCCAAACCTTCCGCAAGATGTTTGTGACACGTATTAACCTTGAATGAGTTAGAATTATAATTTAGTAAGTTACAAAGTTGATTTTGTTTAAAGTGAGTTTGTACTGAAGTTACTTCTAGACTAACAACCTAGCAAGTGCTCATTTTGGTTATTAATATTTTTAATTGAAGGTAAAAGTAATCTTTTATGTTTTTGTTTAAACAGTACGTAGTTTAAGACATTTTCTTGCATTTTCCCTGGAATGGAAGTTATTTATGTTAAAATCTCGAATAATTATTTGATGTTGGATAAGATAATTTGATCAAAATTCTGTGGGCTTGCATCTTTAATCATAAGACTTAACCAAAGGCCTTATTTATGATAAATTATAATTCTTTCAAACACAATTACATCTTTACACCAGTATATATTACATCTAGTTTGGACTTTGATTACACACAAACATTTCTAGAGCATTTTTTGGCACTGAACTTTCTACAGAAACATCTAATTCATTTGATAACCAGGCAACATAACATAGACCTCAATCTTGAAAGAAACAAAATGAGACGTGTCATTAGCCATTAAAACACATTGTAAGGTTTTACTTGTCTTGAAGTTCTCTAGTCGTCTTGAAGCCAATATCGAATCGCAAATAAAACAAAACCTATGCAGAGTCCCACAGACCCCAAAACAACAACGATTCTAACCCAGAGAGAAGATATAAAAGCATCCAGTATCAAACCGTTCCATAGCCAGTACCATAAAATAGAGAAAAAGGAACCAATAACAGCTCCAACGACCACTTGGCTCACTGTATGAAGCAGTTGAGACACCCTCAGGTATGACTGAAAACATTAAACAACCGTCAGTAACTGGTGCTCACAAATATTTTCTATTATGATGATACTATAATCAAACTTAGAAATTTCCAAGTCATTGACAAGGAAATTCTATAAACTGATTCAGTTGGCTAGAGTAATGGAGTTTTCCACTACACCAGAAAAAGAAAATACTTCTTACCAATTCCTTTCTATGATTTCACTAAGCTAGGGTAATATACAGTGTGAGAAAATGCTAATTCATAAACAGCTTATATTAACACTCAATACACGTTTACTGCTCTCAGTAAATTAATGTCTGACCCACTTGCTCTTACTGGTGGTACAAATGTAACACACTCTATACACATTCAAATACCTACTTTGAACATTTTCCACGTTTTTTGCTTTTAACAATCGATAATGACTCCTGTGAACAGACCTTTCAGCTTTTGCCACATGAGATCAGAATACTTTGAAAACAATAAACGTCAAATAAGTTGTCAATTGGCACAGCACAAGCCAGGTCACAATGTTCTAAGTCTAGGAAAGTATACTTTGTTTTGTAATGATGCACATGGACCTAATGCATGAGCTAATGTAGATATGGCAATTGAGATAACCATTTTAAATGGATCATAAGGAAAAGCAGAAATTTGAGGTCCAAAAACACAAGGAATAAAAGCTATACCAACGAGGCAACAAAGTAAAGGCTAAAATTGAAGTGTATACACTTACAAAAAAAGAACCAAACGTCAGGACCAATCCACTGAAGGCAATGGTGAATACGTTTAGCCCAAGCCATTCTATGCCTGTAATATAATAAGAGAAACAAACAAATGTTCATATTGAAACCATATAAATCTGTTTGTGTTAAAAAAAAACAAAGAAATCTAAAAACATCAGCACTCCATGAAGTACAAAAACAATTCTAATTAAAAAAAAAAAAAGAACTTCTGATTGCATCTGAGTCTTTCACATGACTGCCATGGCAATTTTTATTGTCATCACAAAAAAGGCAACTAAGTTTTGACAAGGAATATCAAAACAGGCAATTTCCAGGTTAACAACATAGAAGATTGAATATATGTGGTACAGATACAACACTTAAATAAATTTTACAAACACGAATAGATTAGTTTCATTAACCAGAACTTTGATCACAATAACCTTTTGAGCTTCCCGAACAAGGAACATATAATAAAAATGGAAAACATTTAACGAGGGTTATGTACAATCGCTGTATCATTGCTACCTAGCAAAAAGAATATATAAAAATATTTATGCAAGGATCACAAAACCAAGATTTGGGAACCAACTCTCTTAGTAATTTTTTGTTTTCTGAAAGAAACAACTGTTAAGAGATATTACCTGACAAAATAACAAAGAAGACGGTAAAGAATATGGATTGTGCATGTGACGATGGCATCCCTGGGTCAGATTTCAGGGTTGAAGGTCGTTCCTGATTCAGTATATGTTTGAGCAAAACAGAAAGCAATGCATTCACAATTGACCCTGCTGTAAACCATAAGGCTTCTGCATCATGTCTCCAAACAATGAAACCACCAAAGAGGGAAGTTACTATCCACTTGCTCTGTAAACAATGGCACCAAATGCATTAGCTTATAAAGATACAGTTAATCTTTAATGTTGACATAACTTTACAATGAGCACCCCTTAAGAAGGGTATTCAAACAGATTATTGAAATCTAAGTTTTAATACAAGCAAGCTAACAATCTTAAACTCAGTTTTATAAGTCTATAAGGTTTATCATATGAAATGCTCGTGAAAGAATTTATTTGTTTACAACATTAAACAATATCACTTAAAAGGAGCATTGATCATAGAGGCAAAAACCCCATAGCCAGATATGGTGATTAGGAATTCAAAAATTGCTCCAAGAAGGAAAATGAAGTCTTATAAGACCCCATCCATTGTCCAAAGGACATATACAGAAAACTAAGAATTTTACGGGAGAATTTGTGAATAATTCAAATATGTCAGTGACACTAGTAGGTTGCAAGCAACTACATGTTCTCAAGAACAGGATATATCTAATATGAAGTCAGTGACTAGAGCATATTTTGCAGTATTTATGGATGTGAAGCACCTGCATGAAAGTCTTAAGACTATTTCTTAAGGGAATGCACAAAGTGGTAATGTAATAGGAACTTGGATATTTCGGGATGTCTAAGTCTTACATCAAGTAATATAAGACTTTCGATGGAGTATCTAAATATTTGGTTCTCCCTCCTTAATAACTAGCTTTAAGAGTGGGCTTTCCAAGTGTTTGGATATCAATTGATGCCTAAGTCCAATCATAGTGTTACTGGCCTCTGAAAAAAAAAAAGCAACATAGTTAGAGTGCCACTATTCCGGTTGCTCACATTAGCTGTTCTATCCATGAGTATAAAGTATGCTCTTAAAGCTGGATATGCCTAGATTCTGGGCTTTTGACTTTCTTTGTTTCTTGTCCCCTTACATCCATTTTTTATTCTAGATGCGTAGCGAAAAAGATAAGTAGTAAAAACAAATCTAATTCAGTAAAAACTAATACTCGGTGTGTATTAAGGAAATGTTTTCCAAAACGTAGAAACTAACACTAATGTGTATTAAGGAAGTGTTTTCCAAAACTAATCCATGATTACTCCATTATTCCGATTTCGAAAACCTCGGGAAGTAAAGAAAAAAAAGTGGTATGATATGTTTCCCATACTGGATTGCATATTCAAATGAACCTAGTAGCAGTAAGAAAGTGAGTAATTAAACCACGGGCCTAGCAAACAAATGTTTTTTATAACATGGGTTTGGATTCTTTTTTCCCCTTCAGTAACATGATACAGATTATACAATCATGTTAAAAAGGGAGAGACTGGTTTTTATTTCAATGCAACAACATATCCTCTTGCAGCCATATTCCAGTTCGGGTAACATTCATTGATTATAACAAATTCCAAGCATTTCAGTAACCATGTCAAAAGAAACCTAGGATAGGACATTTAAAAAGAATATAGAAAAGAAAAAAATTCAGAAAATTCAGAAATTTAGTAGCCAAAACATGATTGAAAAATATTAGGGAGGATTACCAACCAGACGATTGAGCTTGTATTCCACCTCATGGGACAAAAAAGTTGACCGAAACGGGGATGGTCCATCTATGAGACCTTCTTGTTCAAACACTTGGATGTTTTCATCACCTGTTCCATCTCTAAAAGCAGAAGTTCTCACGGATTCATCCATGGTTTTCGATACCCAGAAGGAGTTCCTTTTCAAAACAGGTTTCCTTGAAACAAATCCACTACAAAGTAATGATCTTGAAGGAGAAAATGAAGTGCTTTTAAAGTTTCTTCCTTTAAGCCAATTTGACCCCTGAAAAGCAGAAGCCGGAATGTGACAGATTGAGGATGCCGCCATTTAAGAGGAAAAAGCTCCTCTCCAGTTTGGTAGAGAAGGTAGCTCTCTGATCCAGCATGACAAAAACGAGTTTTTCTCAATGCTATTTATTATCTACCAAGGAAGGTGTTCCACAGAATGTCCAACAAAAGAGTTCATTCTCCGTCGACTTATTTTCCTTAATAAAACGGACAAAAATTATTTAGTTATACATATATTATGCATATTTTTTAATAATTAATATATTCACTTATACATTTTAAAAAATATTTTTAAAAATAACTAATTTGAAAATCATGTAAAAGAAATTTCTAATTAGTTAATAGTATAAAATTTTACAGTATGTGTTTTATTAATCTCGTAGTTTTGTTATTAAGAGTTTATAATTATTACAAATATAAATTTTTTATTATTCAATTTGTAATTTCATTAATTAAAAAAATTAGATATTTTATGATATCATAAGTTCTAGTTTAAGTAATTTATGGTGAAAAGTTGTAATCTAGTATCATTATTTAAAACATTGAGTAGCTGTCCCAAGGAAGTTTCTGTAAATTATAACATACATCCTCTCAATTAGATAACAAAAAAATATTTAAAAAAAAAATATAGAAAGAAAGACTATTTTTCATTTTTAACATTGAAAAAATATAATTAGTAATTTGAATAATCTGTATATCAAACTTGTACTTGTATATATTATAATTATATCATTCAATTAATAATTGAACCTTATATAAATTCGTATTTAATATAACACTGTAACTTAATTAATTTTGAAAAATATACAAGCATATATTTTTATAAAATTAAAATATATTAAAAATGACAATAATATAAATAATTAGAAGTTGTAAAACTAATATTCGTACAGAAAATATTTAACTAGTTTAATTATAATTGACACGTTAGGTAAGGAAGGGTCTTCAAATAAAAAAAACAAACCTTCCTCATGTAATCATATCAATATATAAATGACTAAAGTTATTTTACATTTTAGTTATAAAACTCTTTGAAAGAATTATTATTTTATTTTTTGTCGATCAAGTTTGGTTTTTCATTCGTCACCTAAGCCCAACAGATACACACCATCTTATCCTAAACAAAATCAGACCCCAACTTCTTCAATTATGGGCCAATGGGCTTCTTACTCTACATCTGTGGATAGGATTTATTTATATAGTCTATACTTTCTTGGAAAAAAATGAAAATTGTTTCATTTGGATATTAAAAAAAGTATAAATATAGTACAATAAATCTGAATTCTTAAACAATGTTTACACATGGTTCAATTTTCAACTCTAGGATTTAGATATCTTAAATTCATAGAGTGCCTATAGTCTGTTATCCAAATTTATAGAGAAAAATAAATAAATTTAAATTTAAATAGAAGAGTTGAATGCTGGTCTGAGTAATAGTTAAATCAGGACATAAATTTTACATGTCTGTATTAGTAACATTACTTCTAGTTGAAGTCAATTCAATGCTTTCGTGTGTGTGTGTGTGTGATGGGGAGTAATTAAGTTAACCAGGCTTGGTCTCAACCACACTATGTACCACAAGTGTTAGTTGAAAAGTTGAATTGGTACACTCCCAACCAAATATCCAAGTGAAGAAGAAGAAGAAGAAGAAGAAGGCTTAGTTTCAAGAAAGAAAAATTATATATAAATATATTTATTCATTTGTTTTAGAAAAATAAGTGATAAAAAGTATAATACCAGGATAGAAAGGAATAAAAAAAATAAAGTTAAAGAGAATATTAAAATGTTATGCAAATACGGAAATAAAAGATACAGAAGAGTAGATAGCAGCAGGTCTGATAATTTAATTTTGGCACGCCAGTTATGGAGCAGTTTTGATTCTTTTCTTAGATTACATGCATCCTCAGAATTAGTCAATCTTTCACTGCACCTTTCAACTCCCCAACTTATACATTAAAAGTGTTGTGTTATAGATTAATTTTTTTAACTTTTCTTTAAAAGTTAACAATTAATTTTATTTTAATAAAAGACTTGATTTCTTTAGAAGAATCTGCAGAGATTGTTGTTGAACAGGATAAGTAAGGATACATGAACTTTAGACGGGTCTTTTGGGAGTTAAAAGTTACTTATTCCATGCATATACGGTGGAATAAAAGTTTAAAAATTCAATAAAGAATGATGTTAAATCGGTTAATATAGATTCCACCAAAGAAAGAACCTTTAATGGAGATTATATTTGATTTGGTGTTAGGTTAAGAAATATATATAATGTGATTAAGGGATTCAATGTCAGCATCTGTATAATATTAACCTCTTATTACTGTACAAAAAAATGGCGGTGGCAGAGTTCGGAGTGTGTATATAAGAAGAGGAAGATGCCCAAGGAGAAAAACCTCTCTCTTTTTCTCTTCATTTCCCATGGACGCATTTGAGTTCAGCAACTTGAAAGTGGCCAAAAGAAGCATACTTAACAGCATTACGAAGACGCTTCGCATTCTCGAACTATGCCTCGTTCTCGTCTTCCTTTTCTGGTTCCTCACGCGCCTCCCTTTAGCTCTGCGACTCTCCGCCGACTACCTCCGCAGTCCTCTCTTCGTCTTCGCCGTCTTCAACGCCATCATCGCCACCCTCCTCGCCCAGTCCCGCCGATTCGCGCAATCCAATTCTCATGCTCCGGTGGCTGAGGCAGAGCAACACCAGATCAGTGACACGTGTATGGACCGTGATTCAGACGTCGCCGCAGATCATCTTGATATAAGAAAAGTTTATTGCCGGAGTGTGTCGGAGGGAAAGGCCGAGGATGGGAATAAGACGGCGGGACGAGAACTCCGGCGATCGGAGTCGGAGAAGGCGCGGGAAAAATCGTATCCGCAGGATAAGCTGAGCAACGAGGAGTTCCGGCGGACGATAGAGGATTTCATTGCAAAGCAAATGAGGTTGCTGCGGGAAGAGTCTTTGGCCATTTCGCTTTGTAATTAACAAGCCACGTTAATAAGCATAAAATCGTAAAAGGAAACTGAGCATTGAAATCAAAATCGGAATCCTCAACTAACCAATCAAATCAACTGCAATTTACACTGTTAATTTCTTTCTTTTCTACCCTTCCACACTCTGTAGCTTCTTACTACTCTGTGAAATTAAATTAAACAAGAACAATGTAATGTAACTAGCTTTTATTATTCTTGCTTCTTTCTGTTGGAGGAATTGATGTCTTGCACTTGCTCTACAGTTTCCATTGTGCTAGAGCATGCCACAGATCTTAACTTTTCATTCACACCATTGAAAAATAAAAAATTGAAGGAGAAAGGTAAAGTTGATGTTGTAAAAGCATGAAATTTGATTTGAAAAAAAGTGTATATTATTAGTTTGAATTGTTTAAAATTGATTTATGAAGGGAGTATGGGAAATTAGAATTACAATGACATGGTAATGGAATGGAACCATCCATTGTCAGGAAGAATATATTCGAGGATCCAGGTGGATCAGTATAATACGGATTTTGGAAGAATTGGAATCAATACCTGCACCTTAATTATTCATTGCAAACAAGAAGAGGAAACAAAACTGAAAAGCTTATTGCTTCTGGAATTGATTATTAATGGTAATACCAAGTAAAAGATTGAATTCAATTCCGAATATGACGTCAATGGCTGCTTCTACATTTGGTCTAAGCATGCAGGACCTCCGAAGCATATGTCCGATTCGACACCACAGTTTCAAAATATAACCTTTGATTTCTACAAATGTTAAATATTTTATATTTTTTGTCTCTGTTCGAACAGGAAATGGAATTTGTTCGCCAAATGTCAAGTAAATGTGAAGAAGGATCCAACATGTTCTTTGTAAATATTTTTATGGTGAAATATTAATCAATTTTTTTTTTATAACTGATTTTGATTAAAAAAAATCAGTTAATCAGAAAAACTCTTATTCCAATCATTTTTTTTATTCCGAAGACTCGTGTCAACCTTATTTGCGACAGTGATAAATAACCAATAGAATTCTTTTCTTTCTTGGGCTTAGGCCAGTCGCCGATGGTTCAAGTAATTTGGTTGGGTCCAAGTAATTTAGTTGGGTCCAAGTAATTTGGTTGGGTCCAAAGTCCTTTTTCTTTGTTCCTCTTAGAAAGTCAATATGGCCCGGTCCCAATTCTTTCTTCTTCTTCTTCTTTGTTTTCTTATCTTCCTTCGAACGAGGTTGGTCAAAGCTAATAATTTCAAATAATAAAGAAAGTTCAGTTAGATAATCAAATAAGAAAAATAGTTCAAAAAGAATTCATCGAGGTATAAAATATAATTAACATTTTTCTATTTTTTTCATTTTACATTTTATTTTGAGTAAATGATAATTTTGATAAGTTATCTTTTTAATATTCTTTTGATCTTTAATATTTTAAATTGGAATCAAATTGTGATATATATATATATATATATATTTTAATTACTAGCATTTTTTATTTATTTAAGATGTATAATTTGTATAAGTATATTCATTTACATAAAAACTAGAACATGACTGTTGTTTGAACAAAAATTTATAAATATAACAAAAATTATGTGAAAATTAAGTTTTATGAACAGCAAAAAAAATTTCATTAAAATATTTAATTTTTTTGCTGTTCATGAAACTTAATTTAAAAATAATTTTTAACTCATTCAAGATGTGAAATCTGTCTCATTATATTTGTTTATACAAAAATAATGAAACCAACTAACATTCAAAATATTAAAAAATTTATCTTAAAATAAATAAAAAATAATATATTGAAATAAAAATATCAGTTCAATTTTTAAATATAAAAACTAAAATATGAAGATTTAAAAAATACTTCTTTAGAAATACTATCTACTAGGGTTAAAGAATTCAATGTGAATTGTAACATAATAAGTTGTAGGAGTGCTCATTCATTTGAATCAATAAGGCAAAAAATTAAACTAAAAAAAATAATATTAGATTTTTAATTTACAAATCCAATAAATTCGAATTAAATTAATTATGTATTAGATTTATCATTAACTATAATGCATAAAGTTTTATGATATAATTATATATATATATATATATATATATATATATATTTAAATTTTGCTATTATTTAGTTTATCCGGGTATTATAATACAAGAGTGTTTTTTTAATGATAGAACTATATGTAATTATTTTTAACAAAATTATGTTTTTTTTTTCTTAAAATATAATTTTACATATATACATATAATTGAATCTAATTGATGAGTTGGTTGGGTTTAAATTATGGTTTTTTGTAAATTCTAACAAATAAAAATTAATTGGTTCAGTATTTATCTTCCTTCAAATTTGATGTGAGTCCTATTTCATAATTGAAAAATTAATTCTCCCCGCAAAGATATAATAGATTAACTAAAATGTTATGTCATATCAACTAATAAATCTAGCATATACTTTGGTTGTAACAATCCATCATATATAATTTTTTTTAATTAGAAAATATATAACACAAATTATTTTCGAAAGATTCACGTAGCCTTAATTTATTCATTGCATCCGAGAATATGTAAGAACAAATTAAATTTTTTTGAATAGATTCCCTTCTCAAAACCTAGCAATTAATAATTTTAAAAAATAGTTCGTAAATAATTTAATAAGGAGCAATGTGATTATTATTTTATACATCACACAAGTCAAAAGTAACCTTTTCTAAAACTAATGTCATGTTGTATCAATATATTTTTTATACGTAACCAACTCCTAAATCCACATTGCCTTCAGATCTTTCTTTAAAGTTTTTCATTTTTTTTCCCAATAAAATATAGTGATGATTCTTGTTTTCATTAGATTAATATCTTGATTCGTTGGTTATCTTGACCTCAGTTGGGTCAACAAGAAAAAAAAAATCCACATTTCATTTATTAATGGTGGGTTTATTTTTTATCCTAAGTTTATGTCAAATAATAATAATTTCATAAGTCCAAAACTCACGAGAAAAATGTGAAATGAGTTGCAATTATAATATATGGTTTGATTTTGAGAACTGATAATTATTTTTTGCATAGGAAAATTATCGAACATTAATTTGTTTGTCCACTGTAAACGGAATTAAGTTGTGTAAGGAGAAAATATTTGTTTTAAAAAATTGTTTTAATTTTTTATTTTTAGAGTTATATTCAACTTAACATGTTTAAATTTTTCTGAACAACTACTAAGCATTGATACACTTTTCGTCTTAATTCCAAAATTAGGGTTTACACAAAAAGTTAGAAGAGCGCGATGGCAAAAGCATTATTTTATTCTCATTTTTTTTCTTTCATTTCGAAGCATTATTCTATTTTATTTTATATTCTTTTTGCTGCAGATCCTCATTGTGTTCACAGAATAATTATTCTATTTTTTTAAGTTTTAAATATAAATTAAAAAAAAATCAATATAAATATAAAATGGAATAATTTTTACCTAAAATTCGTTTTTTTTTACATTCATTTAAAAAAATGTGAATATAATTTTTATTAAAAAAAATTATTTCCCTTAATACTCTTAAACTAGTTTATTTTATAATAAGTATTAAAAATAATTTATAAAACTAAAAATCATCTTAAATTACAAACTAAAGGCATGTTGTATTTTTTTTAAATTTTGAAAGTTACAATAACTACAAACCATCCCAACGGAACCTAAATTATTTTATATTAGAATTATTTTATCAATAAACAAACTCGTCCTATCTAAAGAAATATTAATATCATATATCTTATAATAAACTTTAAATCAATAATAAAATATATTGAAATAAATAAATTATAAGATTTGTCATAAACACCCCTTTTATATATAAATATATACACTGTACTTCGAAATTGTTAGAGCAAACAAACTAGTCCAAACTCTTTCTTGTGTACATTTTTTATACAAAACATTATCTATTTCATAAAAAAAATACATTAAATTATTCCTATTTTATCATTACAATTAAATTGATATACTAAAATTAAAATATTTTTTTATTATTTAGAAATTAAAATAATGTAAAATATAAAACAATAAAATACGTTATTTTCCATTTTCAAAATAAAAAAGTTATTTAATTTTTTTACAATAAATGTAAATTTAATCGCATGAATTACTGAGGTGGTATAAAACTATTTTTTGAAAATTTAAATTTAATAATCAAATAATAAAAATAAAATAGCATTACAATAATTGACGTAATAAAAATGTTATTTTATTACAATAGTTTTGAAATAATATTATTCTTTACAATTGTGTCGCAACAAATATTCTTTTTACATTTTTATTTTCATTTAATTTTGTTTTTTAATAATTTTAAATAGTAATAATTTCAAGTTTTTACTATTTCAGAGGTATTTAATTGCAAGCAACTCATATATAAGAAAAGAGAGTTGTTATAATTTTTTAGAAATAGAAGGGGTTTCATATAACAAGATAATAAACCTGTTTATAGCACAATTATATATTTATGAACAAATTAAAATAAATAAATAATTTTAAAATTAAAAAATTAAAAGAATTAAACTCTATTATCATTTTATATTATCTTTATTGATTTTAAAATATTATCATTTATAAAGGAGTCGTTGTCATTTTACTTATGTTGTTAAGATTTGGATATATATTTTTAGTAAATTACTCATTCACTTAAAAAAAAAATTAGTTTGATATTTTTGTTAATATTAAAATACTCTTACCTTTCTCATAATGTTATTATTTTTCTATAATCGATCATGAAATTTATTTATCAATTAATTTACGTTAATAACATATCCATTATTTAAATATGTTATTGTAGGTATTTAGAGGTAATATAGGAAGATATTTCTCAGTAGGTCACAATTATTTTACATAAAAGAAGATTATTGCATCACTTTCATTTATATATCACTAAATTTTTTCATTTTTATTTAATATGAAATTCTAATACATAATAAATTATGATTAAAAAAATATAATTTTCATTTTTAAAAAATAATTTTTTATCTGAAACGTTATTAAAAATTATGAACTGATTACAGCTGTCATTTTAGTATTAATATTTTAATGACGAGTAAGGGTCATGACGTTGGATGATTTGGTAATTGATGTTATAACTATGATCCAGACAACCCTTAAACTGGTAAAAGAAGAAGAAAAGTATTCGGGGACAATGAGAGGAAAAACATGAAAAATGATGGTGAGAGTGTGAAAGGAAAAGCCCAAGTGGTTCTATGATGAGTGTGATGCACATTATTAAATAACACACTCCACTGTCACAGATACAACTCTTCACCATTAAACAAACTGTGTTTTCTTTTCACCTTTTCAAGAGAGAAAGAACGTCATTGCATTACGTCCAAACCATGACCTCTGCATGATTACCCCCACCAATTTATTATATATGAGTTTCTGATGTGAACACAAAATATTAAATATGAAGTTGAATTTATTATAAATGAGTTTCTGATGTGAACACGAAGTTCATCATTTTTATTTATTTATTTTAATTTAAAAAATAAGGTTTGCATCACTTATACCCTATTATTTACATTATTTAGTATATTCTAATTTTATTCAAACTATTAACGACAATAACTCGCAAGACTAAATCGTATAAGGAAAGTATAAATAGTTGAAACGTTACGATGTATAAAAAATGAGTAAAGAATAGAAGAATTATATTTTAGTTGCCACATGCATGTATTTTATAAGTCACGCCTACCCTATTATCAATTTGCAAACTTCTCCCTATTTTTAAGTTAAATAAATTATTCGTTGGTCTACTATTTCTTTTACATCAAAGTTACTTTAAATTCAATTAATTGTTTGGAATCAAGTTGATGAACATGGTAAGAAGTTTTTTTTTTCTTTCTTTCTATAGCGTAACGATAATGAGAATCAAACCTGTTGTCATGCATTTATCTTAATCCCTTCACCACTAAATTGACCTTAATATATTATAAGTTAAATAGGTGTCAATATTTGATTTATCTTAATATAATACCTTTAATATTCATGTGTTAGTTTTTCAACTCCAACTAATTTAAGACAGGTTGCATAAATTTATTGAAGAAAATAAAATTCTTACCATATTTAACTTTCATTTATAAAACTGAAACTTAAGAAAAGAAAATATATATTTTACCATGTTTTATGCAAACATAAATACTATTTAAGAAAATTAAATTCTTTAGTATTTATTATATTTTTAAAAATCAATGAATCAAAATTGAATCTAAAAGAAGGAATTAATATCCACCACGAAGTAGCCATCCATATTTTTGAATGTGATCACTGTTTTAATTATATGTTTTAGCTGTTTTATAAGTTTTCAATTAATTTATTGACTAAAATTATTCCAAACACTTACCCTCAAAATTCGCGAATATAAAAGTTACACTTGCCCTGAAAAAGAAATAAGTGTTTGAAGTTTTGAATTAGTTTATTTTGTCACAATTCTTCCTTTGGAATGAGATTTGATTCAATTGGTGTTTGATGAGAAACTCTTAGGAAGAGTCGGTGTTGATGGTTCATGTGAGAGTGATATGTGTAGTGATGCAACATAAGATGAGGTCAATCTTCCTGGAAGATGTTAAGTTCATTTTTAATGTTATTTATTTTCAGAAAAAAAAATATGAAAGTTTTAAACTAACAAAATAAATAATATCATATTTACTACGGTGCCATCGCGTTTTCACTTTTTCCGAAACACAAAAAAAGGACTTTTTATCATTTTTAATATTGAAATGTGTTTTGAAAATATTTTCAGAAAAATTCCAGCTATACACGTTTCATCCAACATTTTTAGTTTTAATATATTGTGTCCCAATCGTAACTCCAATCATGTTGCCCTAATTTTTTTTTTTTAAGATCCATTTTTTTTATATATAACACATGTTCTACTCTTTCAAGATGTAGTCAAGTATTAATAACATAAAGAACAAATGGATGGATAAGTGTTTTTTTTAAGCATATATATTTAGAGGGTTTGATCCCTAAATTTGTTAATGAAAAATATTTTATTGTTAGACAAAATTTATGTAAATAACTTGTACATATCGAAAAAATTAATCTCCATGAAAAAAATAACCAAATATGGAATATTCTGGTTGAACTCATGAGAGTTATATATATATATATATATATATAATTAAAAAAAACTTACTTTTTATCTCATTATTTTTTTAATTTAATAATTGAAGTGAATTAGTATTTTAGATTATTAGGTTAAAAATTAAAAATAAATTTCTAATTTTTTTTAATGGGTGGAATATTTCTCTCTCTCTCTTTATATACATATAATTTTTTTTTTTCACAAAAGCAACTTGCACATATCCGTATTCTATATATAGGGGTGTCATATGAGTTTGATTGCACTGCATAAAAGCATAATATATCAGCTTCCTGAAAAAAAGGAGTGAATCGGAGAAAAGAAAAACAAGAATGGAAGTGACACAAGTACTACACATGAATGGAGGCACAGGAGAAACAAGCTATGCAAACAACTCCTTGGTTCAGGTATAAACTTATAAGAATCTCAACAATCTTTCTTTTTCTCCCCTGCATTGGTAATTGTATGTTCATCAAGACAACTTAATATTAGCAAAGAGCTACGCATGCAGAAAGGTTGCATATACGATGTATTGATTCTTTTGTGTTTTTGGTGTAAACTCTGAATGAATGAATGCAGCAAAAGGCGATTTCTTTGACAAGAGTTATGAGAGAGGAAGCGATAAGCAGGCTCTACCATAGCATACTCCCGAAACGCTTAGCAATTGCAGACTTGGGTTGCTCTTCTGGACCAAACACTTTGTTTGTGATATCTGAAGCCATAAAATTGGTGGAGAAGCTTTGTCGAGAACTGAAGCATGAGTCTCCCCAATACCAGATCTTCATGAATGATCTTCCTGGGAACGATTTCAACAACATCTTCAAGTCCCTTGACAGCTTCAAAGAGAGATTAAGGAATGAAATAGAAGGTGAGCACATGGGTTCATGCTTTTTCACTGGGGTTCCTGGTTCTTTCTATGGCAGAATCTTTCCCGACAAAAGTCTGCATTTTGTCCATTCCTCGTACAGCCTTCAGTGGCTATCCAAGGTATCATATCATTTCAATAATACCATTATACCATGTTTCAAAATTTATTCAGGATAAAAAATATATGCTTAAGATGTTAAAAATATACCTAGCAGTTATTCTTATAGACATGCAACATGTAAAATAAAAAAACGCTATTAGTTATTGGATCTATCAAAATTAAAAAGAAAATGAGTATATTAGAAGAATTTAGTCTCTCAAAGTTTGATTTTTTTTAAAGTCTCTCAAGGTTTGATAGATCAATATTTAAATTATCATATATCCATATTTAGGGTTAGGGTTCGACTATATGTTAAATATTTTTTTAAGAAATGACACGTGAAAAAGAAAAAATAAAAAATCTCTATTCACATTAATTCATTCATCATATTATAATTCAAATCAATTAAAAAGTTAACTGAATCAGTTCAACTTGCAAAAAGAATAATGTTAAACTTAATCTAATCTCATTAGAAAGATAAAAATAAGTTACATATCAAATTTTCTTATTTTTTAAATATATAGTATCACTTAAAAATCAAACTTTGAGTTTTAAACAGATATACTAAAAATGTTTAAAAGTATTTCCTTAGAATAATATAAATTTTTGTGTAAGAAATTGGAAGAACTAAACTTTTAATAAATAACCTGAAAGAAACCTTGTATGTGAGTGAAAACATGATTACGAATTGAAGATTAAGATGTTGATTGTTTATTGATATGATTAATTAGGTTCCTGAAGGTGTAGAGAACAATAAGGGTAACATTTACATGGCCAGAACTAGTCCCTCAAACGTCCTTAAGGCTTACTACGAACAATATCAGAAGGATTTCTCGTTGTTTCTGAAGTGTCGTGCAGAAGAAATGGTAGAAGGGGGTCGTATGGTTCTGACAATTTTGGGAAGAAGAAGCCATGATCCATCTAGCAAAGAGTGTTGCTATATATGGGAGCTTTTGGCTATGGCTCTTAATCATATGGTCTTCAAGGTATTAATGGAATAATTCTTACTTTTTTCTAAAATATTTTCTTATTAATACTCTTACTTATTGAAATGAACAACACATTTTTTTTATACTTTTTAACACATTACCTTCAAATATCGAATTAAAGAAAATAAATAACCTTATTTTTTTATTTATACTCTTCTTTTATCTCTTCATTTTTTATCAAATATGAAATCATATTTATTAAAAAAAAGTCTTTTTTTTTTTTTTTAAAGGGTGAATACATTTCATCAACTCAAACAATGTCTTCAAACAATGTCTTGAAACATATAAGTTGGGTACGGCAACAGCACATGATTAGATTGATATTTGTCATATGAGTGACATTTAAGCATAAAAAAACAGAAAAACCTACTATTAAGATAATTAAACATATGACTTTTTGTCTATCCCAGTATTATATAGAAAATCAATGTAACACGTTTTTTTTTTTTCAATTATTTAAAATCTAAGTTTTTAAATGTAATTAGTAATTTCATTTGCATTTTTGAAGGAATTATTTATTTTATATAATTAAAAATCATATCAATATTTATTTTAAAATATAAAATCAAATAACAAATAAATATTTTAAATATATATTTTCAAATAATCTAAATGTGATATGAAAAAATAGAAGACTTATAGTTTGAGAGGGTTAAAAAAAATTATTTTTTGGTTATTTACTATGGTATAAAATGTATCTGAAGAAGTTTTTTGTTTGCTTTTTGGTCCCACAGGGAATAATAAAAGAAGAGCAAATGGACACTTTCAACATCCCTCAATACACACCTTCTGCATCAGAAGTAGAATTTGAGGTTGAAAAGGAAGGTTCATTCAGCATTACTGGTATGGAAACAACGCTAGTACCTTGGAATGCCTACGATAACGGGAATGCTTTTGATTCTGAATGTGATAATTTGGCTGAATCACTCAATGGAGGGTACAACGTTACAAAGTGCATGAGGGCGGTAGCAGAACCTTTGCTGATAAGTCACTTTGGAGAAGCTATCATTGAAGAGGTTTTTGACCTCTATCAGCAAATCTTAACTCAAACAATGTCTAAGGAGAAAACCCAATTTGTTAATGTCACCATATCGTTGATCAGAAAAGCGTGATCAGCAAGAAGTTGTCTGCATATTTGTATAGTTTCTCATAAAACCAACGCAAAAAAATTTCTCCATCGTGGTTGCTGTGTGTCTAATTACCCTAGTAATATGTGTTGTGTCACTGGTTTCTCATTAAAACTAGGAAGAGTATTCTGTACTATAAGCTAGTATTTATAATGTTGTACCGTTGGCTTGTAGTTATTAATTTGTGATTTGTGGATGTTATGGTTCCTAGTTATCGTTACATGAAAATGAATGTTTTGTGCAGGGTTATGCCATTAAACTACAAGCTCGATCATTTTATCGTCTGAATGTGATATATACATGGAAGGGTTGAAAGTTGTTAACTTGAAGGAACCTTGGCCCCTCCAAAATTTTCTGAAAAAAAAAATGTCTTTCTTTCATCTTGCTCCATTCCATTTTTAGCTAGCTAGCTCCATCCACTGCATATTACCAACTTACAGAAATAGGTCATGCAGGTACCAGCCAAAATAGTTCATGTAGGTCTTGTTAATTATGCAACTTATTATTATAAGAAAGTGAACGTCTTTGATAGAAACATTGATGAAGTGAAATATTTTACTTTTATAAGTCGATGAGCTTTATCATCATGAGAGATGGAAACATAACTGAACGGAGATCTATAAGCTTAAACTAGTGAGTGAATAAAAATAATTATAAATATTTGAGAAAGAGTGCAAGTGAATTTTCTTATTGTAAAAACATTTTTAGAAAGTCTTGTACTTATAACTGAAATATTATATTAAAAATATAATAAAAGATAGTTGATTTGGTAGATTTTATATTTAAATTATGGTTTGTTGATATATAAAATATCCAAGTTATATATTGAGTATATATTATACATAAATACACAATTTAATTATTGTTATCACACTTGAGAAAAAAGAAGAAGATGATGATAACAAGAAAGGAAAAAAGATATTTGAATGAAGTATGAAGAAGAGTAAACACAGAAGAAGAATTATTTTCTTCTTGTAACGCTATATTTTTGGTAAGTTGGGGGAGAAAAGAAATGGGTGACTCTGAGTTTATCTAATCCAAAATCTTCTTGTTTCTTTATTTCTCTGCTGCAAATCAAATGAGATAATTACTTTGGCAGAGCTTTGGATTATTTTTTCTGGTATTAAGATTGTTTGGAGTAGAGGATTCAAAGTGTACCATTTCAAAATTTTATCAAACAGTTTTTTGTGGTTCAAATATAACTATTTTAAATAAAAAATTAATGGTCTATGGAAAAAAAGCTAGAACAGAGGTTATTATTTTAATTTCTATTATATTTGAGTATCCTTTAATTCAATAATTTTAAAAAGAATGTTACTTTATTCATAGAAAAATAAGTTAAGTTATAAATATATATAAAGTTTGTGGTTCAACCGTTCATTGGCGTAAGCCGAGTTGACAATGTCAAATAAGTATTATAGTTCACCAAATATCAACAAAAAAGCAAATAATAAGCTTATTGCTCCAATCAAATATGGGGACTTCATCTAAATAAGTTGAAAAAAAGTAGCATTTTGAATGTAGAATTCCAATTAATCATTTGACAATTGGCGTTTTCTCTATCTGACTATGATATCTATGCACAATTCCAAGGCTTTCGTTTTCAAGCAATGTCACTTCACAAGGACAATACAAGTTGCAACAAATCGCAGACGGCAAAATCAACATACGAAAGGAACCGCATGTAGGATTACACACGCCAACAGAACAAAAGACAAATGTTCTTCAAGTTTAGCCGAGGACGGTAAACCATACAAGAAAAACCTGTTATTTCCTCCTTGTTTTGTTTGGTTCACCTCAAATAATATATCTCTTAATATTCCAACACCAACGTTGTTGTTAACTTCACAAAGCCGGTTCTGTTATTTACTAGTGCCATCGGAAGAAGCAGGTGAGTGCTTATTTCTCCATGGTTAAGAAGACGGTCTTGAAGGTTGATATCACTTGTGTCAAATGCAAAAGGAAACTCATCAAGACTGTATCTTCACTTCAAGGTAACCAACCCCCAACACTAGTCCTTAATCTTTGTTTTTGGCTTTGATAAAATGAAATTCAGAATGATTGATGTTATAGATATACTATTAGGACTTCGAGTCCTTAATGTCTCGCACAATTTTAATTTTGATTCAATTTTAGGGGTGGATAAAATTGAAGCTGATGAAGGGAAGGGTACGTTGACCGTGACAGGGGATGCAGACCCATATGAAATAATAGTTCGCATTAGGAAAGCTGGGAAACATGCTGAAGTTGTGAGTGTTGGGCCTCCCCCGGCGCCTCCAAAACAAGACCAGAAGAAGCCCGAAGATAAAAAGCCCGAAGAAAAGAAGAAGCCCGACCCAGTGAAGCAAGAACAGAAACCTAATGAGCCCTATATGCAGATGCCATATTACTACCCACCACACCAACCGGTAGTGGTCTACATGAACAGAAACGAGGAGCCCAATCCTTCTTGCACTATATTGTGACGAAGGTTCGGGTTGATCAGAGATTGGTGGTAATAATATCTGTTACTGGTTAAAAAAGTACTTTGCATTGTAAATTTCTAAAGTCCTTTTTTTCGTATTGGTAAAAAAAGGAATTATGATGTGCTTACTCTTCTAAGAAAATAGACTGATGAATCATCATCAAGAGTCAGGAACACAATTTAAGCCTTGGTTCTCGGATCCATGAATGTGTCCCTTCTAATAATTAACATCAAAATGAAACTTATGGTAATGAACAAGACAAACGTTACAGAATTTTTTAGCATAATAATAACAGCTATGATAGATATAACTAGTTCAACTGAGTACTTAAGTTCAGAGTTTTATGACAATCTGCATAGTATCTCACAGTATGTTCTGTTGTGTGCGCTTTAAAGTTTTCGTGTCGGGTAGAAACTTTACACTCCGTACCATTGCCACGGCACAGTTGGTCTATTCAGAGGTTATGAATATCGAAAGGTTATCCATATGACTCATCTAACTTCACATTGGCTACTTTTAACTTACCCCATTTGCATTTGATTCTATCTGTATTTACACAATTTTGTAAAAAACTTGTAATTAATGTCATTTGCGCAAATACAATTAACTCTTCTATTTGTTCTGGAATCATGACACAAAGGACAACATGACATAAGGATGCATACTTTCTCTTATCTGTTGCATTAAATATCATCTTCATATATTCACAGGGTTTAGGAGTTAAGATTACGTCCGTGTATGTTGCATTGGACGCACTCTATATTGAATTTTTTTTGCTAGCCTGAACGTTTTTTCATGGAATATTATACTTACAAAGAAGACAATATATGAATACAGTTCCTTGTTGAAACTTTTCCCACCTTCATTTAGCTTTTGTAGGCTTTCACACAACATTTAGCCAAATTTAGTGACGAGTGCAGATGTCGTGGAGAATGGTTCAGATAATAGGTTTTTCTCTACCACGGCATCAGTCTTTGATTTTACATAAACCTTGTTGAAATGAATAAAATCATTAGTATAAATCGTCCTCGGCATGCCTCTTCAGAGCTTAGAACAAATATGTGGATCTTGCCGAATAACTTTCTCTTCAACTCCAAGAGCTAATTTCACCAAATCAACTAGTTATATATTATGTTGGAATTCCTCATGAACATAAGAATAAGTTCTTGTATAATATTATCATTGGAGTGCTCTAAGATATCTTTCCCTCTTCGAAAATTCTATATTGATTAAAAATGAAACTGAATTATAATATATAAGTAAAATATAAATTTTACCTTTTGAACTGGTTTTGGGATGAATTAGGTACCATAATCACTTTCTACATAAAATAGGCACATATTTAAGTTAATTTTTTTTTTTACTCAAATTAAGGGTTACTATTATTGGATTGACCAACATTAATTATAATTCTTTTGAAAAAAAATATTATTTAGTATAGGTGAAGTCAACACTAACTTCTTGTGTTCAATCAAATTAAATGGTAGGTCCAACCAAATTATATTTTAAATTAGAAGAATGTTATGTTTGCCTTTTAGGTAATCCAACACTAACTATAAGATATTTAAAAAAAAATTATTGTTAAGTGTGGGGAAGTGGTGACGCTAATTATATTTCAAAAGTATTATTTAGTATGATGGATCAAGCTAACACTAATTTTTTTTTTTCAAATTACCGATTATACAAAATATATTTTCAGAATAAAAATACAAAATATTTAAAAAAAAATTATTATTTAGCGTGAGTCTGGTCTATGTCAAGATTAACAAACAATATATGTTATTTCTTACTCAAATTAAGGGACAGTATCAAGACTGTCGTTATCGATGGAAACCTTTCAACTTTGATGTTTGTGTTTCTTGAAGTGTAACTACCTTAATTAATATAATCATATATTTTAACAAATTAATAAAAGAACATTTTGCATTTTAGTAGGAAAATTGAAGAAGGTGGCATAATGGCACATGACATTTTCCTAAACATTTATACATATCTAAGAAATATTATTTTACACTTTTGGCAAAAAGCTACGATGGAAGTGAAGTGACTTTCCTTGTTTTATTCCAATTTTGTGATGAAGATTCCTAACCTTTTTTCACATGGTTTAATTATAAGAAATCGATTTCCTTATTTACTTAATGCAGTATGTTAACAAGTTGTAAATTATTGCATTAAATTGTATTTCAATAAAAAAGAAAAACTTTTTAAAAATGGAAACAGGTTGACTAAAGTGAAGTGACTGTAAAAGCAGTGTTGTTTGGTGGTGAGATCCCACCAAGCTGAAAGACAGAGAGTAGCTAGTCGGCAAGTTCTCAGGATTTGATGAGTGGCCAGGGGAAAATGCATAAATTATTGTGATTTTACTCCGTCGTTATCCGTCACAACGTTGTCTTGACGTAGGTGATTTCGATAAGCATTTCTTATAAGAGCAATTGTTAGTGACTCATATTTTTTCACATATATAAAAATAGTGATTTATCAATGGGTTGGCAAAAGAAACGGAGAGAATCACAATGACAACGAGTTGAGAAGCTAAATCTGCTTTTGATTCAACTTTTAGTTGTCTCTTTTCGATGACATTTACTTGATCTTAGCCAAAAGGCAGAGAAAGGTGTTTTTCTGTGGCATTTACTGATCCACTGGATTAGCAATTTGCGGATTCCTTTGGGAGCCAAAGCATTTTCTCGATTTTTGCTCTTCAATTATTCCGTGCCACTTTAAACTCATACTTTTCTATTAACTCACTGAGAACCTAGTTAGCTACTCTAACTTTCACATGGGTAGTCTTTATAATCAAATACAGTTCCAAAGGGTAATAGATATATACCAAGAGACAAGTTGGGTCTTATTAGTTTAGGTCTTAGGAAGACTCAAAGTAATCAAACTGACATATATAACAGTAAATGTATATACATATGTGGCATGTACCAAGACACGTATAGCACGTAGATACATGGGGAAACATCACTTTTCTTTCTATATTTCTTAAAATTTTGGAGTGGGAATGCCAACCATGGTAGAATAGAATTGGCCTTATTCTTGGCCATGTGATTTATTTAAGGCGAGTCATTAGATAAAGCATATCGTACATGAGCAAGCACCATTCCTTTTCGTAGGAACAAGACAAAGGATGTCCATTAAGTAATCTCGGAGCCCCTTCGCTGTCATTTTCACGAGGCATTTGTGTGTTGAGTACTCGACACGTCGTGGAATTATTTCTTGAAAATGGAAGCTAACCAATCGAGAATTGGACAATTCAGCGTAGCCAGTCACAGTTTACAAGGACAAGGTCCCATGCTACTCCTCCCCTTTTTTTTTTTTATCATTTAACAAGTTAATGCAGACAAATCACAGATAAAAAAAAAAACAGTCAAGTTTGGTCATGCATCTTTGAGTATTATAAAAATCAGAGCGAGCTAGTTTTGAATGGAACACCCCAAAAATTAGTAAGCGTGGGGACATTAGTTCATGTGCGAGCAACCAAAAAGTAAGATATATAAGGTAACTAACAGTGTAACACTAATGATGCGTCATGCGTGCACATAAAGTTACACGAATAAAATAGCAAAATAAATTGAAAGCTTTTGAATTATCAACGTATCACAAGATTCCTTGTATTAAACATTTTCTGAAATTTCATTGGGTACGTAACACGATTATTAAGGCTTGAAATTGGAATTCATTTCTGTTGGTAATGTGTAACAAGTTAGTCACAGCACTGCTAGATATAAAGTTTTAGCACGTGAATATTTCATTCTTCATGGAATTGAAGTGCATGGTAAGTTGTACGCATGCACATCTTGTCTTTGGTGTGACTTAATCAACGAAAGGTGATTTGATTTGGTTTCAGAAAAGTTTGGAGGCATGTAAGTGCTTCGTAGAAAGACTCTGCATGGAATCACAGAAGAGAATCATAGTTGGGAGTTGAAAGTAAGTGTACTGCACGCAACAACTAAAATCCAAAGTAGCCTGCACTCACTCTGCATGAGACAGGGCGTGATGGTGGAGGAAGGGGAGTGTCGCTCGCACATTGGTTGAGACTGCTGAGAGAATCTGCAACTGATTTTGGTCACTGTTCATCGCCTATACGTGGCACAACCTTACTGTCCTTCATCTTCTCAATCTTACTCTTCCAATCAAACACTCTGAACAACCAAATGTTATACCAGCAAATTAATTTAATTATTGTTATTGTCAATTTTAATAATGTATATTAAAAAATAATGGCATTTACAACTGTAGAAACAGAAGAAATGTTGATGTTCTGCTAGAAGATAGCTAAAGAAAAATCAATCACTAGCTAGGTTTTATGATTGAGGTTGATTGTGGTATCAGATAAATTTTACTTAGTGTAAATTTAGGTTGTGTTTATGATAAATGAATATTGATTAAACTATTTTCAAGGCTTTTAAAACGATTTCAAATCATATGTGTTAGGTTAGGATCTATCTCAGTCACTGCTTTGATCATTCGACCTAACCGATTCATGATTTCTAAATCAAATATGATGTTTTCTACCTTCCCTATAATATATTCTTATGTCCGTTTCAACTTTTGGTTTTTAATAGGACATTTAGATTTGATAACACTGTTGTGAGTGTTGTTTTGTTTTGCTTTTGAGACAATAGAGTTTTCTAAAACTTAAAATAAAAAAGCATCACTACTTAATCTTATTAAGCATCTTTTGAAAACAATTTTTTTTTGTCAGTGGCAAAAGAGAGACAAATAATTTATTGATAGTTCATGACAATGTTTAATGTATTTTTATTATATGGAGTTTTAGACATGTAGTACACTTTCTTTATTTTGTTTATTATATACATATGAAAAAACAATAAACAAAATTGACAAGTAGATAAGGTATCCGTACAAACTATTCAACGATTTAGTAAAGCTTCTGTGAAAAAAAAAAAACAATTTAGTAAACCTACATTAGGCAGGTATTAGTTTTTAGAATTTAACAGTTTTGTGGATTCATCCCTCTCTCTATATGCATATTATATACAATAGGTATTAATGTTTAGAATTTAATTTGAATATAATTAGTGTAGAAAATGACGTTATTAACTAACTAAAAACTATGTTAGATGTGACTATCAAAATAATTATATATTATCAAATTTTAAAAATTTAAAGTGAATCTGAGATAAAAAAAAACCATTAAATGTAGTCAGTGCTGAGTCACATATATCATTAAGTGTTAGAAAATCTATTATAAGAAAAACATACACAAACGCAGTGTAACTTTGTCCGTAGAAAGAATTTAGAGAAAGGAGTAAATGACATTATTGAATGAAAAAGGAGGAAAAAGGAAAAGACATGCACAGTAGGATTTCCACACATACATGCACTTGTGCTTCCCAATAAAAACCCATTGTTGTGATCATCAAAACACATAGCATTGCTAATCCCAACATAGTCAATAATATATATCCCTCTTCTCTCTCTGTCCTCTGAAGTTTGTTTGTGTAGTGTGTTTAGTTTATCTGAAGCATTAGCCAAAGCCATAGCCATAGCCACCATGTTTTCCCCAAGAGACATGCCTTCTCCCTCCTCAATCTTCTCAGCCTACGCTTCCATGACAGCCTCTATCATGCTCCTGCGTTCCATGGCCAACGAGCTCATTCCCCAACCAATCCGTGGCTACCTTTTCAACGCCTTCCGCTACCTCATCAAACCTCGCTCCCCTACCCTCACCCTCATCATCGAAGAGTCCACCGGCATAGCCCGTAACCAAGTCTACGACGCCGCCGAGGCTTACCTCTCCACCCGCGTCAGTCCCGAAAACGAGAGGCTCAAGATCAGCAAGAGCCCCAAGGAGAAGAAACTAACCATTCGCTTAGAAAAGGGTGAGAAGGTGGTGGACTGCTTCAACGGAGCCTGCTTCAAGTGGAGATTCATCTGTGCCGAGTCCGAGAAGAACAACCCCAACGACCACACCAACAATAACATCTCCGTAAGATCCGAAAAGCGGTCGTTCGAGCTGAGCTTTCCGAAGAAGCTGAAGGAAATGGTTCTGGACAGCTACCTGCCCTTCATTCTGGAGAAGGCGAAGGAGATGAAAGACGAGGAACGCGTGCTGAAGATGCACACTCTCAACACCTCCTACTGCTACAGCGGGGTGAAATGGGACTCCATAAACCTGGAGCATCCTTCCACGTTTGAGACGCTGGCGATGGAGCCGGAGCTGAAGAATGAAGTGATAGAGGACTTGAACAGGTTCTTGAAGAGAAGGGAGTTTTACAAGAGAGTTGGGAGGGCATGGAAACGTGGCTACTTGCTCTATGGCCCTCCTGGGACTGGCAAATCCAGCTTGATCGCTGCCATGGCTAATTACTTGAAATTTGACATCTTTGACCTCCAACTTGGGAACATTGTGAGGGACTCTGACCTCAGAAAACTGCTTCTGGCTACCGCTAATAGGTCCATTTTGGTCATAGAAGACATTGATTGCAGTGTTGATCTCCCAGAGCGCCGCCATGGAGATGGACGTAAACAAAATGACGTACAGGTTAGTAATTCTTACTTTCTTACTCTCTATCATACCCTCTCATTCAATTTTTCTACTTTCACCTCTTTCTTATGCCTGTAATTTATACATGTGGATATCCTCATTATTGTATCAATGAATTATAAAAATGCCATCCAATTAGAAACTGGTATGTTGTTAATAATGACTTTCACAACAAGTTATGGTGTTTGTAAAAAGAAATTAGTTTTCTTTTTATAAGAAAATATAGATTTCTTGAATAAGTTTTCCTGTCACAGTTGTTAACACTTATCATCAGTTGTTTTTGTTTTACTAATAAAAATAAAACATTGAGAGTTTGTTTGTTTTTACTAGATAAAAAATATTATTTTGAGTTAAAAAGGATAAAGAGAGAAGTAGTCTGGTCCTCCTCGTAACAAAATGCGAATTGTTCTGTCTTCCTTTTCGTACATTTACCAAAAACACAAAAGGGGAATTCTTGGCCAAAAATGGTTGTTTTCCAAAAGGCAAGCCTACCACGTGGGTTGTGATTGAAGTGTGCAGAATACAACACTAGATAGTGTTTGCTTGTGCTCCTGTTATAGAACTTGACATGACAGGTTCACTACTTTACCATGTGTGATTAGAGTCATTTTCTCGTTGGTGAGGAAAACATTTTTCTATCTTTTCTCTTGGTAGTGGAAACATGCCGTTTTTAAAAGCACGCCCTGAATTGGTAATGAGTGGGGACTACCGTGCAGTTTAGTAATTGGTTCAGAAATTCGGTCTTGACGGTGATTTAATAATTATCAATGAACAACTTCAATTTAAACCATCCAAAGCATTTGCCACATCGTCTAAACGCCACTTCCGATTCCAAGGATCCAAAGGGCCATTTCACTGTCAATCCACGCAATCCTTCAGCCACTTCATTCTTCTTTTTCCTCTCCTTTGTTGTTTTCTGTTTGACAATTAGTGAGAGAAAAAGAGTACGACGTACCTGTGGTTCCAATGTCGTTGTTAAATGTCATTGGGTGGTGGATGCCACATAAGATTATCTTCCGTGTAAAGCTTCTATTATGGACTCATGTTGCTATCATTTTTTATTTTATGCTATTTTGGTAGGACATGTTATATAATATTTTACCTTCCTTATTTTCTTCACAATTTTCTTAAAAGCAAGACCATGTTTCTGTCGCCTTCAATTTTCTTTAACCCGCCACGTCCGCTACTTTATTTTCCTACAACATGCTATCCAAATAATACTGATTTTTCAGAAAAAATAACACCTTTCCACCTATCATTGTAAGACTATGTTGCTCACATTTACTTTTAAAACTATTCTTTAACATTCTAATTTTTACACATATTTAGTATTTGTTTATTATATTTCTTGATATATCACATTTTAGATGTAAAAATTTATATTAAATCACATTCGAAATAAACATGCAATGTATTGTGACTGAGGGAGAAAAATTCTGTATATATTCTCATTGGCATGAATGAGTTAGAGGCAATTGCATCCCTATTTATGGATACTTTCTGAAATACATTCCCTAACTGACAGGGGAATAACTTCCATGATCTAACAGCAAACATATTTTAGGGGGTCAAAAAAATAACATTTTCCATTTTCTTTGACTCTCCCACTATTGACACTCTTTTGTTTTTATGGATTTCACTTTCAACATATCTGAACTTGTGATTTTTTCTCTCTCATCTGAATGAGTTGGTATTGTGTATTTAGGTTACAACTTCCAATTCTTCTTAATCATAAAGCTTTTCCTGTTTTGTGCTGAACCTGATAACCACCATCCCCTTTCCTTAAAATTATATTTATATGTATAAAAAGAAGAACTTTTCCTCTATTTGTGTAATACTTTCTCACACTAAAAAATACAACATACACATACTGGCTGATTTATCAGTTCAATATTGTTGAAATTTGTAAGCTGAAATTGATCATAGGCTCACAGAGCATCTGATGGATGGATGCAGTTGACTTTGTCGGGATTACTGAACTTCATAGATGGGCTATGGTCTAGTTGTGGAGACGAGAGGATAATCATATTCACCACCAACCACAAGGAGAGACTAGACCCAGCACTGTTGAGGCCCGGAAGAATGGACATGCACATTCACATGTCCTATTGCTCCTACCAAGGCTTCAAGCTTTTGGCTTCAAACTACTTGGAAACTCCCTCTGACCACCCCCTCTTTGGGGAGATAGAGGGGCTAATAGAGGACATACAGATAACCCCTGCGCAAGTGGCAGAAGAATTGATGAAGAACGAGGACGCTGAGGCCACACTCGAAGGATTCGTGAAGCTACTCAAGAGAAAGAAGATGGAGGGTGATGTGTGTGAGAACTATGGTCCTGAGAAAGCAGAACCTCCCCGTCAGCAATCCAAAAGGCGCAAGGTTGGCTGCAAGCAAAAACGAGGTGTTGGCATTAACAAGAGCAATATTGGGGTGACTCAAAGAAGGACAAGAAGAATGAGAAGAGAGTGCAGCTTTTAATCTTCTGGTCCAAGAATATATGGTGAAATAAGGTTTGCTGGAGCTACTATTTGTATCCACAAATTAAAATCTCTGATTTAGGCTTCGGCTTTTGTTACTTTTAATCAATTGCTGAGAGGCTAGCTAGATACATTTCCTATTCAAAATTTCAGACTGTGCTTCAAATGAAAGGGCAGCAGAGTGTGATTTCTAGTATCAGTAAATGAAAAATATATGTATGTACATTTAATTGTCTATAGTTTTAGTCGTAACAATGGACACTGCCCAGTGTATTCGAGCTAAAAGGTTCATCTTTTCCATAACCACAAAGCTTGGATCTGTTTCACATCAGACATTGTTTTCTGTTTTTATTTTCATAAATGATCACGAAATGTTATTTTATTTATTTCAGAGTTTATGCTAAAAATGTTAAACAATGAAATGTTTTATATTCCCAGTTTCTTCTAACAGCAGTAAAATGTAAATAAAAAACTGTTTTTTATGATTATTTATAAAATAAGGGGAAATATATAATATTTTCTCCGATAAATATCCTTAGATTCAGTTCAATCTACTCCTTAGATGCATAATTTAAACTAAAACCCAAAAAATAAAACAAAGTCTTCACATAACATTACTTCAAAAATAAATAAAATAGTTTTATTTTGTATTTTACTATTTTTCTTTTTTGCAATATAATGATTTGAAATAATAATTTATTTTAACCAATAAATTACAAGAAATTAAATTATAAGATTTTCTAATTCATTCTGCAATTTTTTTTTCTTTATATATATATATATATATATAATAAAATTGATAAATTTATTTTTCCATCCAACTTCATTGACTTTTTTCTAAATTTATAAACCTTATTTTATATTTAATTGTTTTAATTAAGGTTATTCTAATAAATATATTATTACATTTAATAGTGGCATATCACGTAGGAGTTAAGTAAAATATAACTTTGAGTGACATTAATTAATTATAATATTTAACTTTATTCTAATATAGTAATGAAAAATAGCATAATTGCAATTTCTACTTCTTGATTGTTTGCATATCAAGATCATCTTCATGTCAATTTCTAAAATAAAGAACCTAATTAATGGAGCAATCAATGCTTAACCATATATATACATTAAATACAAAGAGAGAATTTTTCTAAAAATAATAATCATACTAAAACATTAAATATAAAGAGCACTTTTCTAAAACACTGAAATGGAGGAATAATACAGTAAAAGTTAAAACCAATACTTAAGCTATGAGGATTGAAATGAATATAAATGAGTACTGGGTTTTACACATTTTCATTCATCCTTCTTCTTTCCCCTAAAGTTTCTGGCCAAGAACCATAAAATATGGTATCCATCAAGCTCAACCATTTTTCTTCTTTTACATCAGTTTCATCATGGTTCGAGATGTACGCTACCTTCTCCACATTCATGATGCTCCTCAGAACTGCATTCAATGATCTCATACCCCATCAATTTCGATCGTTCCTTGTCTCAAAGCTAGAAGCCTTCTTCAATAGCCGACCAAATAATCAAATATCTCTCAAAATCGACCAAATATGGAACCACAATTTCGGGCAGCACAATCAACTTTTCTATATAGTGGGGGAGTACCTCCCCACCAGGATTACTGGCACCTACAAATCACTCAAAGTTGGCAAACAAGAAAACCAAAAGCACCTCAATCTCGCTGTGGATGCAAGTGAAGAGGTGGAGGACGAATTTGAAGGCACCAAGTTCACTTGGAAGCTGCATGAGGGTTCGGAGGAAGACTCTGGCAATTCCAGGAAACATGCCTATGTACTAACCTTCGATGAGAGGAACAGAGAGAGAGTATTGGATCGGTATATCCCACACATGGTTAAAACATACGAGGCCATGAAAACTGAGAAGAGGATTGTGAAGATCCATTCCTGGATGGGTTATTGTTGGAACGACAACGAGTTATCTCATCCTGCCACATTTGACACACTGGCCTTGGATCCTGAGTTGAAGGAAGCTGTAGTTGATGATTTAGATCGGTTCCTGAAAAGGAAGGAACTTTACAAGAAAGTGGGGAAGCCTTGGAAACGTGGGTACTTGTTGTACGGACCCCCCGGAACTGGAAAATCCAGCCTCATTGCAGCTATTGCCAATTACTTGAAATTTGACGTGTACGATTTGGAGCTATCTTCTGTTCATTCTAACTCAAACCTCATGCAATGCATGAGGGATGTATCTAACAATTCCATCATGGTGATTGAAGACGTAGATTGCAACCAAGAGGTGCATGTTCGATCAAAATCAAAGGACTTGGATAGTCATTCTGGATATGGTTCAGACTTTGACAACGACCAGGGTAACGAGGTATATATATACATACATACATTTATGTGCTCCTTAAGTTAATTACTAATTTTTCAAGTAATGAACAATGGTTTCTTATACTAAAATTAATGCTTAGGTTGGGAAGTTTAGTCTGTCGAGTTTGCTTAACTACATGGATGGTTTAAGGTCAAGCGGTGGAGGGGGGTGGATTACAATATTCACTACCAACCACAAAGAGAAAATAGACCCAGCGTTGCTGCGCCCTGGTCGCATGGATATGCACATTCACTTGTCCTTTCTCAAAGGGAAGGCTTTTCAAGTCTTGGCTTCTAATTATTTGGGCATTCAAGGACATCATCCATTGTTTCAAGAGATCGAAGGATTGTTGGAGAAAACACAAGTCACCCCTGCTGTCATAGCAGAGCATCTTATCAGAAATGAGGATCCTCACCTTGCTCTGGAAGCACTTGTTCAATTTCTCAAACAACACGACAATGACAGTCAAGTGATTTTGCTCCCAAGTCACGATGGACGACAAGTCAATATCCTTGATATTGAACTGCAAAATTCAGTTTCTACGTAGGATTTTCGTAATTGTTTGTAAGAGGTAAGAAACTGAAAAAGAAAACAAACAAAAAGAGTGGTAAGAAAATAATAGAAAATTATGCAAGAGTCAAGACTAATTGAATGCTGCAATGAATTATAATTTTATGTGAGAAATTTTGATGTGGTTTTCTCTGAAGTGATTCCAACTCATTCTCATCAACTTCATCTTCCTCAACAAGAACAACAATGTTCTTAGCTTACTTTCCCCTTTGAATTTTCATTGTGTGTGGTCAATACCACCAAAGGTGACCCTTTCCTTGCATGTTTTAGCCTTTAATTTGAGAATTTTCAAGTTCTACATCATCCCTCGCAACAGTAACCAACACTCCCAACCAATTAATCTCCACATCATCAACTATCACCCTTTCTTACTTGGGATTTCCAGTAGTTTTTTTATTTCCCCTTTTCCGATTACACAATATTTTGATTTTAAGTATATTTCCTGTTATTAAAAAGATAATAATGCAATTTCATATTTATAAAATTTTAAAGGCCTGATTATGGATACTATTAATCTCTCACTCTGTTTACTTTTTATTTTCAATATCTTTTTCTTTCTCTCTAAAGTAAACACACATTTTACATATCATGCATAACTTGTCAAAAGTTTAATTATTAGATTATCTCAAATATCTTTTTAATCCGTGTTTTATATATAATACTCTTATTAACTATAAGAAAATTATTTTTATTTTTATTTTTATATTTATGTTTTAATCTAATAATCTTATATAATAATTCATATTAATTATTAAGTTAAAAAAATGATAAAAATAAAATTAATTTATTTTAAAAATAAATTATTAGATAAAAAAAATCTTATAATAAATAAGAGTAAATATATATATATATATATAATATGTACAAATATATAATTATAAATATGAATATTGTATAAATACTAACTTTGAGAGATACAAATTTTCTATTATATATAAAGATATTAAAGAGAAGAGAAAAATAACTTTTTTTTTTTTTAATAATTCATTTTATTTAAAATAATGTTTTATGAAGAAAGAAGGGAACGAAACGAAGATTGCAGCGAAAACCGCTTTCATATATGCGTATAAAAAAAAGCATCTTTTTCAAAATATATTTTAAAATTATGTCTTTTTACGAAGATTATTTAAAATGTATATGTGTAATTGGTTATATTATTAATATTTTAATAATATTTATGTATAACTATATTATTAATATTAACATTATATAATTAGTTATATTTTTAACATAATTGATTATGTATTTATTATTATTTATATTTGTTTATATATAATAATAAATCATTAAAATAATAAATTATTATTAAAATTATTATTAATAATAAATATATTTTATTTTTTTTTTATTTTTTCATTTAAATTAAACACTTTCATTTTTTATTTACTTATTTTCTTCATTCTTTTTTCTTGTCTACTCTCTTATTTTTTATTCTTCCAATCAAATGAAGCATAAAAGAATCTCTTATATAATTTTGAATGTATTTTTTTTATTATAAATTTACATTAATGTAGAAAACAATTTTAATTTTTTATTCTTATATGATATAATATAATTTATATAATTAATTTAAATTTTTATGAATTAATACTTTCAAAGGAAAATAAGATTTATTATATGCAGGAAATTGCTAACGTAAAAATCTTCTGATTAATTCATTTAAGAAACAGAATAAAAAATATTTACCAATTCTATTATAAGAAATAATAAAATATTTATCATTTTTATTTGAATAATTCCAACATTGATTATTTCATCACATTATATCTGTTACAAATATGAGTGCAATGAATTCAAATATATTTTTATCACATTATTTTATCACCCGAAATAAATTATACAATTTCATCTTTTAACGGAAAAGATTAAATTATCTTTTTCTATTTATTTGACAATTAAAAAAAAATTCAGATATATGATTTTGGTATATGTTTACATCATATATAGTAGAAGCCTCAAAACAAAACAATGACTCACTGGTCAAAATTTATGTGGCATTGACAAATATATATGTTCCTGAATTCACCCTTGCTACAAAATAAATCCTTATATAGATTGATTAGGAGTTACATAATTTTTAATTCACCTAGAATTTTAAATTTTGGATTTTAGTTTTTATATATCTTATCTGTTTTAATTCTCTTATTTACTTTTATTGGTCACAGTTGGTTTTTGGAACAATAAAAATGAAGAAAGATTCTAAAAAGTAGTTTTTCAGAAACTTAAAACATTGAATAGGCTTCAATGTCCTTTGTGTGTCTGATTTGAAAGGGTGTAACAGTGTTTAAGTTTCATTTTAATGAATAGGTAGGGAAGGGAAAAACAACTTTGCTTCTCAAAAGAAACTTTAGGATTCTTGTCCAAAACAAACTCGTGAGATACAACAAATTTTGATGTACCAAAAAAAATGATGCTCACGTTCGAAGTCCACATAGGCGGCTCAGAATTAAAGCTCAATTGCAGGAAGCTTACAACATAAGAAAGTTCTCTCTTTATTTTAAAGAAAATTTTTAGTACTGAAAATCTCATCGATCATAAATAAGATTTTATTGAATTGATTTTATGAAAATAAATTATTCTTAATTTTTTTTTTTCATTTTTTTTTTGTTTATAAATATTGAAAATATGAAATTTTACACAATAATTTGCAGTACAGTTTTTTCTGATAATTACATCTAAATAGTTATTTCATTAATTACTACTTTTCATGATGACCTACAAGTTTCTCCCACAAGTAATGTAAATTTCTAAGAATTCACATGAAGAAACATGAGTATGAAAATCGCACCTAAACTTGGAATAAAAACTGGAGAATTGCACAAAAGAAAGTAGACCTTAATGAGTTAATAGATGAGTCAGTGGGTCTTCCTATCTGAATGGTTTCTTCATGGAAGCTTCCTTGACAATTTTGGGAAAAGTAAGAAAGTACGAGTATAACCTAAAAAATTCTTCAATTCTTCAATGAACAGTTTCCCCTACTGTTTCCTTCACTCTGCCACTGTATTATTAATGGGTAGGGCATGTCTTATTTTATTAATTAAGTTATACTTTAATCTTAAAATAAAATATTCAAAGTGATTCATTTAGTTAAAGATATATTTTTTACCTGGATACCAATCTGAATGAAGACAAGCATCTCAGCCTCACCCTTTATTATTATTTATAGTTGGTTCTTTCTTGGACTCTTTGTGACTCTATCGAGCTTCCAAATTGTAGCATAAACCACAACCCATTCACTTCACAATGAGATCTTCTTTGGGAAGTTTTTCTTCCTCCTTCACAAATTTTAGTTCTGCCTCATCATGGTTCGAGTTGTATGCTGCTTTCTCCACATTCATGATGCTTCTAAGAACCGCAATCAACGATCTCATACCCAAACAAGTTCGCACTTTCATAGAATCAAAACTAAAGGCTCTCTTCTCAGACTGTAGAAAAAGCAACGAGGTCTCACTTCAGATCACTGAACTTTGGGATGGCCACACCAACCAACTCTTCCAAGCCGTACAAGAGTATCTCCCAGAAAGGATCGCCCACTCTTACAAATCCCTCAAAGTTGGGAAACTTCAAAAGCACAAGACCATAGTTGTGGCAGTCGATGGAAAGCAAGAGGTGGTGGATCAATTTGAAGACGTGAAGCTCAAATGGAAGCTCGTTGAGGAAAGCTCCCAAGAAGACTCTGAGAATCGCGAACCTATTCGTCATCGTCATCGCAATTCAAGCAATTACGAGGGGCAGTCATTCCATCTAACCTTTGATGAGAAGCATAGAGATGTGGTTATGAACAAGTATCTCTTGCACGTTCTGAGCGCATACCAGGACATGCAAGCAAAGCAGAAAACCATCAAGATCCATTCCTTTGGTAGTGGTGGAAGGTGCTGGCAGAGAAGTGACTTAACGCATCCAGCATCGTTCGACTCGCTTGCGTTGGATCCAGAGCAGAAACAGGACATCATTGATGATATGGAACGGTTTTTGCGTAGGAAGGAACTGTACAAGAAGGTGGGGAAGCCTTGGAAACGTGGCTACCTCTTGTATGGTCCCCCAGGAACAGGAAAATCTAGCCTTATTGCCGCTATGGCCAACTACTTGAAGTTTGATGTGTATGATTTGGAATTAACCTCTGTGTTTTCTAACTCAGAGCTCATGCGAACCCTCAAGGAAACATCTAACTGCTCCATCATCGTCATCGAAGACATCGACTGCAACAGAGAGGTGCATGTTCGACCAACAGCAAAACCCTTTCAAGATTCAGATTCTGATGTTGACAGCAAGCGTGCCAAGGTTTATTTTCTAAATTAGTACCTTCCTCTCTTTATTTGACCCTTTTTTGATTGAGAAAAAAACTGACTAACCATCATTGCATAGTTTAAGACAAACAGGTTTACTCTGTCGGGTCTGCTTAACTACATGGATGGGTTGTGGTCAAGTGGTGGAGAGGAAAGGATTATAATCTTCACTACTAATCACAGAGAGAGAATTGACCCTGCATTGCTGCGCCCTGGTCGCATGGACATGCACATTCACTTGTCCTTCCTCAGAAGCAAGGCATTTAGAATTCTAGCTTCCAATTATTTAGACATTAAAGGAGATCATCCACTCTTTCAACAAATTGATGATATGTTGGAGAAAATAGAAGTCACTCCTGCAGTGGTAGCGGAGCAACTAATGAGATATGAAGATCCTGACATTTGTTTGGAAGCACTTGTTCAATTCCTCAAAGAAAAGGTCAAGGAAAGCCTACTTTTAGATTTATGAACCAAGCTGCAGACTATGCATGTTTCAGAGTCTTCTCACTTTTATCATCATCATCACTGGGATAAGAGGCAGAATAAAATTTAATGTAATCTTTTTTCTGTTGTATTTAGATGAATATTTATGTGTAAAGTATGATACTGTTTTGGTGGGAAATTTATATTTTACATATAATTAAGAGCTTAAGTACGCCACAGAATCTTGGTTTGGTTTGGTAAAAGAAGTGGTTAAAAGTTTGAAAACAAAATATAAGGAAACAAGAGTATAATAAATTTTTGATATAGTGGGGGTTCTCATAGTCCACAATTGCGTCTTTTCTTACTTTTAATTTGCTTTTGCATAAAAATAAGGTGATGCATTACATGTGGGTTATTGTGCGCCAGACTTAGACTCTTGTTTACTATTTTGATAAGGAATCTGAGATGTAAAGTAGTGCTATTTGAAGGTGTGTTTAAAGTAGCCACTTCGAATATCCATTTACAATGGGTTTGGAGGTTGGAGTATGTCACCCGCTTTAGATAAAAATATTTAAATATAAAGTAATTTTAAAAAGTAACAAAAAAAATCAATTAAGAAAATTAATTAAAACTTAATTTATTTAAAATTTTTTAGACATGATCGTTTAAAAAAAAAGTTAAATAGAATTAAGATTTTTTTTAATAAGTAAATATTAAATAAGTATTTTAAAGTATAAGTAATAATATAAAAGAAGTACGTGAACTTAAATTATATTATTCTGATATAATTGTTAATATTAATTATAATAAATACATCATGTTATCATATCATTTATATTATTATTGTAAAGATCTTGTGCTTCTGTTCTCCCAACAGAAGTATTTGACATAGATGTTAAAAAATAATAGATTATTTCAACAAAAATAATTTTAAACTTTTAAAACGGAATTTTTTATAATGATTCTTTTTCCTCTTTAGGTGTTATTATTTTTAAAATTTAATATAATTAATCTAATATAATCATATATATATATATATTATTTATAAAATTATATAAAAATTTATATATAGATTAAATTCAAATGAAATTTTTATAATATAAAATTATTAAATATATAATCTTATATATAAAAATATTTTTTATAAAAAAAAGAATATTTATATAATATTTTTTAATAAGTATTATTAATAGAAAAAATAAAATAAAATTTATAAAAATAATTTTATCTTCTATTATATATATTATAAGATAATGAAATATTAAAAACTTAAAAGTAAAAAAAAAAGTCACAATATTTTTTTATATTAAAAAAGAAAAATATTATTTATTTACTAGTATGGTAACATATTAATATATGTAACATAAAAATATAAAAAAAAATATTTTTTATCTTTTATCAATCAATTAGTTAATATTCTATGATATTTTATTTTGATATTAAAATATAACAAAAGTTGGTATTGTTTTAATATTAAGATCTCTAGTGGTTATGAAAATGAAATAGAGTGCAGAGGAAGTTTGTGAGGAAAGTTCAGGGAAAAATAGAAGAAATTTTCTTGAGGTAGAAGGATGAAATCAGTATAAATCAATAGGGTGTTTCAGTATACTGGACTTATCTCAAATCTTCTTTCCCTAAGATTTCATTCTATAGCATAGTAAAACACCATGGGACTGTACACCCAGAACCTTTTTTCTTCTTTCACATCAGCATCATCATGGTTCCAGGTGTATGCTGCCTTCTCCACATTCATGATGCTCCTCAGAACTGCACTCAATGATCTCATACCCCATCAATTTCGATCCTTTATGGCCTTTAAGTTAGAGGCCTTCTTCTCCAAATACCAAGCACATAGCAACATTACTATCAGAATTAACCAATTTTGGAATGAATATTCTGGAGAGAGCAATGAGCTTTTTGATGCTGCACAGGAGTACCTCCCCACCAAGATTAGTCATACCTACAAATCTCTCAAAGTTAGGAAACTGCAAAGCCAGAAACACCTTGAGCTTGCAGTGGAAGGAAGTCAAAATGTGGTGGACGAATTTGAAGGCATCAAATTCACTTGGAAGCTGGATGAGGGATCCAAGGAGGAGTCTAACAATTACAAGAATTATAGCTTTGAATTAACCTTCAATGAGAAACAAAGAGAGAGGGTATTGGATGGGTATATCCCACATGTGCTTTCAACATATGAGGTCTTAAGAGCTCAGAGAAGGACTGTAAAAATCTACTCCAGGATAGATAATTATTGGAAGGAAAGTGAGTTATCACATCCTGCCACGTTTGAGACACTAGCCTTGAGTCCTGAGTTGAAGAACGAAATAATTGATGATTTGGCTCGGTTCTTGAGGAGGAAGGAACTTTACAAGAAAGTCGGGAAACCTTGGAAGCGTGGCTACTTGTTGTATGGCCCTCCCGGAACTGGAAAATCTAGCCTTATTGCAGCTATGGCAAATTACTTGAAATTCGATGTGTATGATTTGGAGCTTTCTTCTATTTACTCTAACTCAGACCTCATGAGATCCATGAAGGAAGCATTTAACCGTTCCATCATTGTGATTGAAGACATAGACTGCAACAAAGAGGTGCATGCTAGATCTAAATCAAATGGTCCTTCAGATGATCGAGATTCAGACTATGACAATGAGGGTTTCAAGGTTAGTTTCCATGTTCTGTATTCTATATATTTTGTACTACTCATTAATTAATCTTCATAAGCAATACATTGATGTAACGACACTGATTTTCTTAAAATTAATGTACAGATGAAGACAAAGAGGTTTACTCTTTCGGGTCTGCTTAACTACATGGATGGTTTGTGGTCAAGTGGTGGAGAGGAGCGGATTATAATCTTCACTACTAACCACAGAGAGAAAATTGACACAGCATTACTGCGCCCTGGTCGCATGGACATGCACATTCACTTGTCCTTCCTCAAAGGCAAGGCGTTTCGAATCTTGGCTTTTAATTATCTGGGCATTAAAGATCATCCAAGCTTTGAACAAATTGAAGGGCTATTGGAGAAAATAGAAGTCACCCCTGCAGCAGTAGCTGAGCAACTAATGAGAAATGAGAATCCTGATGATTGTTTGGAAGCACTTGTTCAATTTCTCAAAGAAATGGATAAGGAAAGTGATTGTGCCTGAGAGTTAACAGGGTTTTTTTGTACTAGTTAATAAAGACTCATGATTGTTCTCATATATGCCTAGGAAAATCATGCTGGAGTTACTTATTTTCAAGGCTTAACTATGTTGATCAGGAACTTGAGATGTAAAGTAGTTATTTCAAGGTGTATTTAATACTTTTGGATTGCTTTGTCAGGGCAGATCAGAAGTACATACACAGTTTATGCAGTCATTTACTTTGTTAAGACACCATTGCTTTCTTTCACTTGTCATATCCAATGCGTTTTTTTTTTCCTTTCTTTACATTTATAAAACTGAGTCTGAGGGACTGAGATCATATTTCTTATATGATTTTCATTAATTTCTCAATTATAATTATAAAGCAAGAATATATCGAGCGAAATTTTTTTTTTTAAATTTTGGGTGAAAGATCAAATTATATAAATTTTTTAAAAATAATAACAACTTAAATATTAGATATTTTTATAAGAAAAATTAATTATAAATAACATAAAAATATTTAAAATTAAATTTTATAAAAAAAATATGAAACTCATTTATATTTGATTTTTTTTATTAATAAATATAAAAATTTATATTAAAATGTTATAAAATAATTATTTGAAAAAATGAAGCCTTTGTTCGAGTTGAAAACTCCAGACATGACATGTGTTTGTTCATGTAATTTTAGCTTAACATTAACAATCAAAGTGTTAATTATGGTGTCCCTGGCTCCTTGCATCAGTTTTCATAGTAATGTAGTTCTTGCTACAGTTAAACATGAAGCAAACACCTTTAGTTTTTCCTCAAGTTCTTTCTCATCAGTAAACACTTGAGTGACGAACAATGATATTATGACAATCCATTTTCTAAATGTAAGTATTGGGCAATTGCTTTAAAATAATATAATAATAGCAGTCATCCTTTATTTTTATCTTTTATATTGTTTTAAAATGGTTGTGAAATGGTTGTATTTGAAACGTGGGTTGTGAAAGAATGATGTTTCTAAGATTGACATATGATTGATAATGATGATGATATATCTGAATGGAAGGGAACCGAACAACGATCTTGTATGTCGCCTAAATCTGTTCCCGAACCATGTATCTCATATTTGCTAATCCTGAATTAGCAGAAAGAGAGATTAACGCTCTTGCTCAGACTTGGTCACCATCACACGCTCTCTTACCCTTTTTTTTCCAAAACTAACTATTTTCAGCATTACGGATTTAAATAACTCTCCTCTTCTCTATAACCTCCATTTCTTACTCCCTGCATTTCTTCATTTCAAGAGGTAATTCTCTCCCTTCATCTCATTCTTCTTCTTCTTTTTCCTTTCCACTGTCTTGGCAATAATATTCCTCCTTTCCTTTCATAACTAACGCAATCTCATCGGTACCGTCTCCAATTGTTTCATTTTTGTTGCTTTGTTTTTCGTTTTTGGCTTATCCTTAAGGTAAATGGAAAAAAAAGAGGTGTGGTGTGTATCTCTAATGAATTGTTGGTTGGTGGGGTTGCAGGCAGGGCATTTGGGTTATCTTGTTTTCCTTCATGCCCTGAATGATATGAGTGCTTGATTCGTCTTTCATCTACTTCAACTCTTGCAAGCCTTGAGGAAGCAATCAACTCAAAAGACACCATGTCCGGAACTATGTCTCCCAAAACAGGTTAAATCATTTATTGTACGCCACCCTTTTCATTTCTACGTCCATTCCTTCCCCAACCTTCTTGAATACTAGTTACATTTTTTGCTTTTCTATGTAATGAACTATTTATTGTTATTATAGTTATATCTTTGCTCTTGAATGTTGTCATGTGTTGTAGGTTCTTTCAAGCAAAAAGCCTCAAACATGCTGAGGAATTCTTTGAAAAAGGGTAGGCGAAGCAGCAAGGTCATGTCTATTGAAATTGAAGATGTCCACGATGCTGAGGAGTTGAAAATAGTTGATGAGTTCCGTCAAGCTCTTATTTTGGACGAACTACTCCCTGCAAAACACGATGATTACCATATGATGCTTAGGTCTCTTTTCCTTGCTATGCCTTTCCTTGAGGATTCAGATTCTCTGCGTTCGCATTTAAACGCATTATCATATTCAAAAACTAACAAATATCAGAAGACTTATATTTATCTCAGTCAATCAACTTAAAACACCCATTCTGAATCTCTGTTGTCTGATATTCATCTAATGGTTATAAATGCACTGAATGAGTGCAAACATGACTACACTGAATTTGGTTCCGTTTATCATATGGCTTGCATGCTGCATGGTTATTGGTTCCCTGTATATTTACTTGCATATCATGTCATGTCATGTCATATCATTGATTAAAATAACAAGTTTAAATACACTACTTTTGTATTTTGTTGTATAGATTCCTGAAGGCCAGGAAGTTTGATATTGAGAAAACAAAGCAAATGTGGTCTGACATGCTCAAATGGAGGAAGGAGTTTGGTGCTGACACTATTGAGGAGGTACTTTTATTTGAGACTTGAGGGGATTTGTTTGTTTTATTATTGCATGCTATTTCTTTCCATGTCGGCAGTTTTACTTAACTATTTTGTCCCCTCAGGACTTTGAATTCAAAGAAATTGATGAAGTCTTACAATATTATCCCCATGGACACCATGGAGTGGACAAAGAGGGAAGGCCCGTGTATATAGAGAGATTAGGCCAAGTCGATGCCGGGAAAATGATGCAAGTCACAACCATGGATCGCTATATCAAATACCATGTAAAGGAATTTGAGAGGACATTTGATGTAAAGTTTGCAGCTTGTTCAATTGCTGCAAAGAAGCACATCGATCAAAGTACAACTATTCTGGATGTGCAGGGAGTGGTAAGAGAAATAGTTAATTATATGTGACAAGAATGAAGTCATAATTTATTAAAAGAAATTTGACATTTAAACATGGCGTAGCTTAAATGACAAAATGTTAAAAGCCGAGAGATAGTATTTTAGTGGATTGAAATTGAACCCTGATATCAATAATAAAGAAAAAATTGGAAAACATGAGAAGTTGCTAAAACTTTACTATTGTATTAATGACACAGGGGCTTAAAAGCTTCAACAAACATGCTAGGGAACTCGTTACTCGTCTTCAGAAGATTGACGGTGACAACTATCCAGAGGTATTTCTTAGTTTTTCTACTTTACTTAGAATTTTATTGTGAATAAATATCATGGATTACTGATTAATATTATGTACTTGGTTGCTTCATTGCAGACCTTGAGCCGCATGTTCATCATCAATGCAGGTTCTGGATTCAGAATACTGTGGAACACCGTAAAATCATTCCTTGACCCGAAGACCACGGCAAAAATCAATGTGAGCTCATAAACACTAACCTGAATCTGCTTTTGTTTAGTCAGAAAAATATAATAATGTCACTCGAACATAAATTTTCAGGTTCTTGGCAACAAGTTTGACACCAAATTGCTAGAAATAATTGATGCCAGGTGAGTTCATGAATAGGTGGAATATCGCAGCATCTGGTTTACCTTGTTTTACACGTACTTTTGATCTCTTTGATTCCTTCCTCTGCTTCTCCACCTTGAAGTCTTTCTAATTGACAAAAATTATTGAGAAGCTCCTTGGTTTTCCTTTGCCAGTGAGTTGCCTGACTTTTTGGGAGGTACTTGTACTTGTGCTGATCAAGGAGGCTGTATGCGCTCTGATAAGGGCCCGTGGAAGGATCCAGAAGTAATGAAGGTAGGCCTATACACCATTTTATTTTACCTCTTTCTTTCCCTCCCTTCTCTACTAATAACCTCAGCTCATAGTGTTTATATCCTGTATGTATCTGATTCCTAAACTTATTGTCTCTGGAATTGCAGATGGTTCAGAATGGTGCTCACAAATGCTCGAGGAAAGGTGACTCGGTCGGCGAGGAAGAGAAAACAATTTCTGAGGTGAGATAGGTCATTCTAAGCTCTTTGGTAATCTAGAGATACATTTGGTTTTCATTAAGTTGTGCCTCTTCAAATGCTATAGCTTTTCGTATATCAATTTTGATTTTCTAGAGACTCTCAATGCTTTCTATCATTTATGAAATTTTGAACTAATTTGTGAGCATTTATGCCTAGGCGCCCGACACTCCCAAGGTTGTTCCCGTTGTTGAAGAGGTATGTTGAATATCCATTCTTAATCTAGTTAAAAATAAACAGATTTCAAGACGTAATGGTGGATGTAAAAGTTTTAGACAGTACTTCTAATATATACATGCAAATGGAAATTGATTAAAGAGAAAATGTTCATTCTATCAGTTTATTTATTTATAAGTCTCTTTTGTACTAACACATTTAACTTGACTATTCAAATGATAAATTATGAAACCAAACAACATATCAACTGACCATGCATGTGAATGTTGGGTAATAAACATTTGGCAAATGTTGGGAGAAATTAAATATTATTAGCACATTTTCATTTACAAACAAGCCTCACAGGTCCCTGTGACTAAAGCCTCCGAGCCTATGGAGTTAGCCCCAACGGTTGATACAACTCCTTTGGAAGAGGTAGACGAGAAACCTTCCAAGCCTAAGGACGTATCCCCTGCGGTTGACTCAACTCTAGCAGCACCAGCAGTGTCATCAACAGGTACTCGGATACAACTTTTTTCTTTTATTCATTCTATTTAAATATATTTCTTTAGTAACAAGTATGCTAAGTAGGTTCCTTAGTTAATTCATCCAACATAGATTCTTTTGTTTTTCTTATTATTTAAAATTCGTGATACCTAAAACATCTGAAGTCCATGGTATCCAGTGTCCATCAAAGCCTCTTCTGCTGAATGGTTTTTGACCAATTTGCCTGCAACTGACTTATCTCCTGCAGAGTTTGCGACTGTGCTGAAACGCATGACTGAGTTGGAGGAGAAAATGCACACCATTAATAAGCAGCCTGTTGTCATGCCACCTGAGAAGGAGCAAATGCTGAATGCAACTATGACTCGAGCCGATGACTTGGAGAAGCAACTCATGGCCACCAAAAAGGTAAAATATTATTCATTATACGCCACTAAATTATAAGCAGAGCAGAATCAGTTATTCTCATCATATGAGCACTCATTATAAGTATGATCATATAGCTTACAAGCCACTTCCACTTGTTTTAAAACAACACCATTATATATCTTGTTAATGGTTCTGCATTGTCAGGCTCTGGAAGATTCACTTGTTGTGCAAGAAGAGCTTTCGGCTTACATTGAGAAGAAGAAGAAGAAGAAGAAGAGATTTGTATGTACCCCATCATCGTAACTTTGCTACTTGCTACAGAATTATTTGGTTACTGAAGGATTTTGCTTTTGTATTGCAGTACTTCTTCTAAAATTCTAATCCATGGATGCCCAAAGAGGAAGTCCAGAGATCAACGAGGAATTAACTTTTACTTTGTGCCTTTCAGGAAGATTTCCCAAATGCCCTCTTACATAAATGTTCCTACATGTGAACTAGTAATTATTCTAAACGACTTATGGTGATCAAATTTTGTCTCTATTAGGATAGGACCTATTCTCTCTATGTATAATAAGCCAGCCCTATTATGTCCGTCAAGAATCTACATATATGAAAAACTAACTCAAAAAAAAAGGGCTCCCTTTTCATGTCTAATTAACAAAACAGCACCGACAAAAGGGCTTCCTATGTATACGTCTTCAGTCCAACAATGGATAATTCCATACGTTGGTCTAGACTTTGTACGAGGCATTAAATTCCATATATTTTTTCTTTACCTCAACTTTAAACTCTACCAATTATGTTCACTAAAAAACCTAAATATGAATAATGAACAAAAACAAAACAAAAGAATGTTGCGTCAACAAATTTTTTAGCAGACCGGGATAAGGTTAAACAAATGTTTAGGTTAAGATGTTTTTACCTCAACGCATATTTTAGTGTCCATCACCTTGAGTGACACATAACAAATTTATAAAAACTGGATGATTTACTGAATAGAAATCGATCATGAGAGACTTCTCTTTATTTACCACAATTCTCACATTGCTTAAAAATCGGGATAAAAAATAGTTTGTAAATATTTTTCTCACAAATTGAATTCCAAAATGGTCAATATATCGGAATTGATTATTTATACTCATTATAAGTTTTCAGAATTGTTGACTGAATTAAATAAATTCAATATTTTTATTACACTTAATTATTTCAGTAAAATAAAATTGAATTTTAAAAATTTGACTTTAAAAACTTTGAATAGCTCATTTTTATTTTTTTATCTATAGAGAGGATGAAGGAAATAATTGTAGTTTATGTTTTATTGAAATATTAGTACATTTATTTCAAAGTTTAGATTCTATTAATTAATATTGAGATATATTTTTATAAAATGTTAATTTTTTTATTAATATATTGAATTCCTTTTTTAGAAGAAATTTGATGTATTTTTTAATGTGATTTTTATCAGTAAAATTATATATAAATTGTAAAATTTATTTGTTAAAAATTATTTCAATAAAAAAATGCATCTCAATATATATTATTGTAAAAATTAATAACATCTTTTATGATCTTATGGTAAAAAAAATTCCTTTTTATTATTTTTATCCATATTAAGACTTTGATATTTATATTAGTTTATCAGATGTAATTTATCTATAAAAGATTGATTACTGTACACTATTAATGAATAAATTCGTGTATGAATTTGACAAATAAAATGATATTTTTTCTCTGTCTCCTTTTTTCAGTGTATAGTAATATAATAATGTAATTCAGATAATTAAATTACTTTAATATCTGGGAAAAAATATTTTATTTCATAATTTTAAAATAAAATTAACTAAACTAAAAAATAATTCAAGTAATTCAGCTTGTTTGAACCATTTTTTTAGTTTAGTTTAGTTCGGAAAATTTATTTTTTTAGTTTAATAATTCATTTTTTATGCAATTTAAATAAACTCAATTCTTCCAGAGTTTAGGTTCACCAATTATTTTTTAATTAAATTTTCTTATAGTAGTATTTCTTGTTAAACATGCATATAATTGTACCCTCGTGGCTGAAGTTCAATGGTCTAGTCCCCATGGGATATGCAGGTAGGGACTGGATATAATTTGAACATAATCTTTTACCCATTCACAAAAATTAATCATTCAAAGTTAAACCTTTTGAGAAATTGAAAAACCTTTAAAAAGAGGGAAAGGCTAAAGTATATAATCTTCCAAATACTACTGTCATATATAAGGCTTTTATTAGCTGTAGAACTAGAAAGTTATGTTTTACTATCATGTTGATTTTTTCTCTTTTCTTTCTATTTTTTCCTTGTATAATACAATTACAATTTGTAAAGAAGGAAAACTCACAATCTCCATCAATTCTTTGATAACCAAGATATAAATAGCAAACGGATTTTTAAGTGGAGTAATTTTTCAATTAGTGTTCAATAATCATTTAAAATTTGATATTGATAAAAAAAGCAGTTCATATTAGGGTTTATTTAATCTTAATTTAATTTGTTTACTCATAGTGCAAAAATTACTTTTTTTTTCGTGTGATAAAGTAATCTTGTCCTGATGGGTCTTGGTCCGTGAACATGGAGCTTGGAAGACTTCAAAGTAAAGCAAGTACACCATGAAAGCATTATTAAGATAACAAGAGACTAAGCATGTAACTTTACTTTATCAGCATTAGTTTGAACAATATTGCATTAATGTAATAATCCTTGGTGTTCTTGAAGCTTTAATGCTCATTACCACATGTCTAACTTAATGTTATCTCATAAAATAAAAAATGTCATCCTACCCTACTCACTCTAGAAACCCTAATTTTTTAGTAGCAAAGTTGTCGATTTCCCTGGAATCAAAGATAAGCACATATACTATATACTATACACCCAATAACCATATACACTACCCAAAAATAAACGAAAAGAAATCATGCTAAGAATATAATGCTAAATCAAGAGAAGACAAGTTTAGTTTTAAGACTTAGACAAATAGATGCATGTAGAGAGGATTAGGTATCCAACTATACCTGTTCCTTCATTGCATTGCATCATTAAATCATGTCACAGTCTTTGTTATTTATTTTAGCCGTTATCAACATTAGTAGTTAATTTATATACATATAAACAACTGCACAAATCTAAATTAAGGTTGTTACAGGTGTCAAAGAGAAGAAGCTATCTATATGTAATGATTTAACTCATGAAAGGTCGCACATAGCAGACATTAGCGTTTGTAGCTTCTTTTCACCGACACAACAAAAGAAGAACAAAGAATACAAACGTGGATATGATTGTTATTATAATCTAATAATCTATTATTCTGTCGACCGGATATGAAAGTCACTGACTTTTTTTCTATTTAATATACCCAGGAAACCGTTGTCCAATGGAAGAAATGGTGAAAAGAAAACATCAATAAAAGGAAAGATACCAAGAATTGAATTTGAAAGAGGGAACATGAATCTATGGCGATGGAATGATTATTGCAGACAGTAAGAGTCCATTTTTTATAAAAAAGAAAAATGAAAAATAGTGAACAATTTCAAGAGCTGCGATGAAGTCAACATGAGCAGGTGAAGCTAACCTGTTAGACTCCTCTAATAAGACCCAGACAACAAGAAAGAACTGCAAGACTTTTTTGATATTGTCATAGTTTACTTGAACCCTCTAAACTCAAGACTTGGTTATAAAAGTGAAAGTGAAGGATTAATGAATTGCTTGGCTTTAGTGGATTGAAATACTAGTCTTCTGCCCTAAGGAAGCACTAATGAAATCTTTTGAATAGAAAATATGGGATAAGTGAGATTGTAGCCAGCATTCAGCATTAATTAAATTTAATTTTTTGGTGCATCAGAACAAAAGAAGAAGTAAAACTACAAAAAGGCAAAAACCTAATTCCCATAGCCTCCGTCAAGGGAACTTGTTTAAGCTCCTCCGGAACATGATTCACAACTTGAAGCTCAAGTTCCCCAATTGCTGAATTAAATTTCACTCAAAATAACTTAATTCACCAAACAATGATAGATTAGTCTACTTTAATCAACCAAAGTTTGGTACAACTTTTTTGTTTAGATTTATAATGTAAAAATTATAGTTCAAATTCTATCTATGTCGAATATGATTGATATTTGTGAAAAGAAAAAAAAAAAAACTGCATAAAGAAGACATTTATTTTAGAGATACACTTATTAAAAAACTGATTTTTGAAAAAATAACTTGTCAACGATATATTGTCTCTAATTATTGAGTAAATCTAAGAATATTTTACTAACACGAGGGTTATTTCACCATGGTGGTAATAATTTATTAGCCTTAATCATGGTTTTATCCGGTGAAAAGTAAAAGATGGAGCTTAAAAAACAAAAAGAAAGGAATCGATGCTGTTCTTAAAATAAAAAGACCAATACAACACAACTTTCGATGAAAGAATACCTTATCAATGTCAAAAGAACCGGGTCCATACCTAAGGTATTTTTTACATAAATAATACTGTTTTGCTTTTTCATTAATTTTTTAATATAAATTGATCTTGTCATTCATCTTACCTCATAAGTCTTGATCTTATCTGTTTATCTCTCTCGTTAAAATTACTGAGAAAAATCACTTGAAAATGACAATATTATTTCTGCATTAAGTATTTTTGCTTTATGCCAAAACTTAAAGCGTGTTGCTCTGCGTTTAGAACATCAAGCCATTTTGTTAATACTATAGCTTTGAGTGATTTAACATGACAAGTATCAATAGCTAACAACTCTTCATCTTTTGTGCGGATTTGAAAACTAGTTAGTTACCAACTCCAGCTTTTCGTATCCTTCCATTGCGCCTTTTTTCCATTCGTTCTCTGTCATGCAATAATTTTCAGCCAAGTTCTTCTCTATAAATACCATACCCCATCATAATGCTCAACCAATCCAGCTAGAAAACTCCCCTTCAACCACCCTTGTGCAATTGTTGTTCAGGTAACTTTGAAAGGAACAACAATGGTCAATTCTATAAACTTTCTACTGCTTTTGTCTCTACTAGCCTGTGCTCCCTTCTGTCACTGTGAAAAGAAAATTGGAGGTTACCTTTACCCTCAATTTTACGACGGTTCATGCCCCAGAGCTCAAGAGATTGTCCAATCCGTTGTTGCCAAGGCTGTGGCTAAAGAACCCCGCATGGCTGCTTCCTTGCTGAGGCTACATTTCCATGATTGTTTTGTCAAGGTCTCTACATATGACACAAAACAAACCCTATAACTTAGTCAATATAAATAGAAAATCTATAGTGATCATAAACTCTCTCTGAGTCTAGCTGATGTGCATATTATAAAATTTAGAGTAATGATATTGACACTCGCACATTATATACACCCAATTGACACTCTTTATTTTTCTTTATCTCATGTTTTTGTCATATTATCACTTATCACATATGTTCATGTGCACACGGGAGTAAAAAATCATCTTTGTAGAAATTATATGGTTCAAATACTTGACTCAAGTTTGATGTTGCAGGGGTGTGATGCATCAGTGTTGCTAGACAGCAGTGGAACTATTATCAGTGAAAAGAGGTCAAATCCCAACCGTGATTCAGCTCGAGGATTTGAAGTCATTGATGAAATTAAATCCGCACTAGAGAAAGAATGCCCACATACAGTGTCATGTGCTGACCTTTTGGCTCTAGCTGCCCGAGATTCAACTGTTCTTGTAAATACCTTTTTTTTGTTTTGCACTCTAGTACCCTTTTCTAGATTTTGACTATCAGATTTCAAAACTTAGTGATAAAGGCTGATTAATCATTGCAGACCGGTGGACCAAGCTGGGAAGTACCTTTGGGGAGAAGAGACTCTTTAGGAGCAAGCCTTAGTGGCTCAAATAACAACATTCCTGCTCCCAACAACACATTCCAGACCATCCTAACCAAGTTCAAGCTTAAGGGGCTAGACATTGTTGATCTAGTTGCTCTATCTGGTACACTCCTAGTACTAATCTATTTCTCTCTATTTTCCTTCAAAACATGTTTGGTTTACGGTTATAGTTTGTTTAAATGAATATTTACAAACTTATTCCACGATGAGTTTGATTTTACAAAACTAATTTTGGTTCAAAATGAGTTTCAAGCAAAATTATGTATATTTCAAAATCAAGATCACAGAAAAATTAATATAGAATTGTCAACTAAACGCAATAACATCAAACATGATATTTTGTTGTGAAGTCCCATTTGGACTTCCTGGGCGTGCGTTTGATACTTCCACATACAAATTTAAACATAGTATAAATCATCTTAATTTGAGGATCATTTGGTTTTACTCTATTAGCAGTATTGTATAGCTGAATCTGCATGATAAACAAGTTTTGCAATGTTATAGGGAGCCACACTATAGGAGATTCCCGATGCACCAGCTTCAGGCAGAGACTCTACAACCAAACTGGCAATGGAAAATCTGACTTCACTCTTGATCAACAGTATGCTGCTGAATTGCGCACTCGGTGTCCAAGATCTGGTGGGGACCAGAATCTGTTTGTGCTAGAATTTGTTACCCCACTTAAATTTGACAACTTCTATTACAAGAACTTGTTGGCTAACAAGGGTCTGTTAAGTTCTGACGAAATTCTATTGACAAAGAATCAAGAATCCGCGGATTTGGTGAGAAAGTATGCAGAGAGAAACGACCTATTCTTTGAACAATTTGCCAAGTCCATGGTTAAGATGGGAAACATTACTCCTCTAACAGGATCAAGGGGAGAGATCAGAAAGAACTGCAGAAAAATTAACAAGTGATGAAGTAATGTCAACGTCGTGTGCCACATGTGAAAATTGCACCTGGATTTCACTTTTCTTTCCATTGTTTACCTTATTTGAAAAAATGAGTCAATTATTATTATGATGTGCCTTCAATATCCATCCTTTTGATCCCGTTGTTGTGTTTTCCAACTTGAATTTTATGTAATTAGATGTGTCAGAGTCAGTCTTGAATTTGAATTATTTGTGTAACCTTTCATGTGGAATAAAATAGAATTCAAATAAAAAAAATTAAGGAGAGGTAAATAAAGTTTTGTAAAACACGTTAATTTATAAGAAAAATAATTTTAATATATTTCTCATTAAATCAAAATTAATAGCTTTTAAATTATTTTTTTATAACCTTGAATATCTACAAAATTCAAAGTCCAGAACTTATAATGAGATCACGTTCGTATCATTCGGACTAATGTTTTGTTAGTAATAATTTTTAAATTATTAATTATTACAAATATAATTTTTCAAGAAAAACAAAACAAAACATAATCTTAAAAATTAAGGGTCCATTTTTTTTTTTCAATTGCAATATAGATAAGTCATCGTTACTAAAAATCGTCCTGAATTAAAAGGTAAATAATAAACACTAAAAATTAGTTACAATTTTTTAAATTTAAAACTAAATATCACTCTAATATGCTAAAGTATCTTATATAATAATTAAATTGAACTAAAACATTCAATAACTAAACTAAATTGAATTTAAAAAAAATGATTTGTTTTAAAATAATATGAACTTGAAATATTTTCTAAAATCAATTTCTAATTAAAATTTTTTGAAAAAAAATGGTCCAATGCACTGCACTAAACCCAAAAAAAAAAAAAAAAAATCCCTACTAACAAGGATACCTTAAGTTAAAGACTAGAAAACAACCAAGAGACATTAATGATTTTTGTTTTCTTTGTTTAGTTTTTTTTATCTCTTTGTCAGTTTAAGAGTTATTTTGCTTACTACAAAAACTATTTGTAGAATTATTTTTGTGAATAAATATTTATGTCATATATACCTTGTTGTGTTCACCATTGATTAATATTTATTAATATTAAAAAATTTGTTTTAAGGAAGTTTTTAATATTTTGGAAAACATTTAATTATGAGACTTTTCACCTAATTTACAGATGAAAATATTCTCATTATACAAAATATTTACTTAATTTATCCCTAAAAAACAGTTCACAAGATTTTGATGTAGTTCAGTGTAGTTTCAAGATAACTAAAAATAATTCAGTTCAAATTTCTTAAATAATTTAGTAATTTAGTTTAATTAAAAAAAATTACACTTTGAGAGATTGTGAGGTTGTTAATGATTTATTCAATTTAGTCTATTTTACTCAACAATTAATATGAGTATCTTAGTCAAGATATATAACTTACCTGGTTAAGAAGGGTATATAAGTTGAGTTGCCATAAATCTTCTTACATGTATTCAATTTTTTACCAATAAAAAAAATATTAACATCTTAGATTTGTCATGGCAACATTTTCTTAATTTTGTACTCTTTACTATTTATTTGAATGGGAAAACTCTTTCTCATCCTTTTTTTTTCACAGATGAACTTATCCACACTATCACCCATCCTCCATTTCTTTAAACATTCATTTTCTCATTTTTCCATTCTCTAAAACAAACTATTCTTAAATAAAAAAGATTTGGTTTGTGGGAGATAGTGATGTTGAGCTGCGTTGGAATCGAAAGAAACAAAAAGCAGGACAATGAATATCCAGGACCCTTCTCTGGCCACATTAAAAAATGAAAACCATATATTAAAAAATTGAAATAAATCTCGGCCATTTACATGTGAATGAGCTATCCATTTGTCATAGCTGTTCAATCTCAGAGAAATGCTCTATTGAGGCAAATCCCAGTACTGCTCACATAAGTTCCACGTATTATGGCATTCACAATTAATTATTGGAAGCCATTTCCAAAGATCCTGCGTGCATAGAAGTGAAAACACTGGTCAGTGCTTGACCCTTCATCGAGCAGTATGTATATTGCCATAAAAAAACTAAAGCAGGCATCCTGAACAATGGAGGGTCAAATCTTCAAAATGCTTCCATTCCAGAGATTAAGGTATGTGTCTCCCACCATTAACCAACATTGTCCCAGCAATTAATCTGCAGTGTGATATGCAATAATGAAATTAAGTTTTCTAAATTCTTTGTCTGTACATGCAATGTACTTCGTATCAAATCTAGTATGAGATTGGTGAATAAAGTAGCTTACCAATTGCCAAAATGTCTGTAGTCGATTCAATTATCGGAGTATTTGTGAACTCGAAGAAATCTTTAGTCCGAAGTTTATGTTCAAATTCTACTGGCATTCCTATAATTTTTAATTTCTTCAGAGAAGCGATAACTTTCAGTCCTTCTGGAATCTTTTTCAGCTTCTCACAACGATCAATAACCATGTATTCAAGTCTTGGAATTGCACTTTTCTCAACTGTCCAATCCTCCAATTCTTTCAAAAGAACAAGTCGCAAAATATGCAATTGTGAAAACCCTTCAGAATTGAAAGTCAGTTCCGGCCAATTGTATGCCCCTTTACCCAAAACGAGCATTTTAAGGTTTGGTAATCTCTCCAGTTTGTCAATAGACTCCTTCTGTAGGTGGGAGTTATGTAGAGTTAGTTTTAAGAGGTTTGGTGGGAACTCATGTGGATCAGGTAGCTTCTTGATCTTTCCATTTAAAGAGAGCTTCTGGAGATGAGTGCACTGAGACAGCTGCATAAAGATTGGAAATTCATCCTCTTCAGATTGAAGTGATAGTGACAATGAATGAAGGTTGTGTAATCCTTGTGCAGTAGAAAGTACAGAATTCACCATTTGTCCTGATAATTCACAAATCCCCAACTGCCTAAGGTTGATCATATTCGCTAAACCGCCATCTACTATCCAGTTTCCAGCCTCAATGTGTGGTAGGGTTTGTAGATTGGTTAATGTGTCCAACCGTAGATGCCCACTATCTGGAGAATCAAATGGTGTGTACAGGAGCAGATGTCTCAAATTCACCAACTTCCAAATTACGTTTGGTATTTTCTTCAAAAAACAACAATACCTTAAATCAAGTGTTTGTAGGTTGAGCAAATTTCCAATGGAAAGTGGAAGTTCTTCTTCTAGATTAGTCTTCCTCAATCCTAGATACCTCAACTGAATCAAGTCTCCTATCGTGCTTGGCAGGCTAACTACCCGAACGCCATCTAATTCTAATACCCTGAGTAGCTTAAATTTCCTATAGATGAAATCCAACTTCTTTTCTTGCTGAAAATTTAAAGGAAGCCAGGGTTTCCTCGCTATATCTGCATTATATTCTCTGTTGAAGAACAGCAAGGAGCGTGAATGATCAGCATTGTGTTTTAAGGAGTCATACCTCTCATCGCAAGAATGCATGGAATGGCGCCTGGCTTTAGTGGATGGACCTGCCACATCACCTTGAAATATTTTGAGAAAATATTCCTCTTTTCCTTTAGAGAGCGAAATATCCCTAAGGAGATGGTGGATGCGAATTGTTTTGACTCTGCCTAACGAGCTTACTGTTCCCACTTGAATCATGCACCTACCAATCAACTCATTCAAGTATTTCTGGGCAACACCTTCCGCAGTTTCTTCTCCTTCTTGCGGAAGAAATCCCTCCGCTACCCATAGTCTGATCAATTTTTGAGTCTGAATGTTCACACCCTCTGGGAAAAGACCCAAATATAGAAAACACGATTTTAAATGAGAAGGCAAATCATTATAACTTAGGGCCAAAATTCTTGCTATCTTCTCTTGCTCTTCTAGCAAGTACCAACTGATATTTTGCAGCACCCGTTTCCACTCCCCACTTGACTTGAGTTTCCTAGACAGCAAACCACCAACCACTACCACAGCCAAAGGCAAACCTCCACATTTGACCACAATCTCCCTCGCAAGATTCTCCAACTCTAAGGGGATGCCATTCGTTCCAGGAAAAGCTTTGTTACAGAGCAATCTCAAACTCTCATCTTCTGTTAATGGCCGCAACTGATGAGGATTGCTACAGGCATCAGCATGTAAAGCAACATCCCAATTCCTTGTGGTGAGCAATATCTTACTTCCCATCTTCCCTCTAGGAAAGGCAGATTTTAACCCATCCCAAACCTCCATCCCCCAAATGTCATCAAGCACCACAAAATACCTTTTGTCACTCAACACACTGCGCAGCTTGTTGATAAACTCTTCCTCGGGTATTCTCTGCATTCCATCTATGGGGGGAGCATCCACATCCCTGAGAATCCCTTCCAGAACGTCCCTCCTCCTATACTCTTTAGAAACATACACCCATGCTTTGCACTCAAAATGGTTGGTGATTTTGGTGTGATTGTAGAGCTTCTTAGCTAAAGTGGTTTTCCCCAAACCACCCATACCAACAATAGAAACTACATGAGGCGTTGCCGCCAGGGCAAGCAACTGGGTGAGAAATAGCCCCATGTCATCTTCAAGCTCAATAATATACTCTTCCTCAGAATAAGGTGAAGGCTGTCTCCACAGCCTCAACCTTTCATTACTGTTATTACCATCATCACGGGTCATTACGACTCCGTATGTTTCTCGCCTGTCGGATATACTCTTAATCTTGGACAGGATCTTGTCGATCCTGGTTCTGACCTTGTACAGGTGCAAAGGTCTGAGCACCTTGTGCAACCTGCTCTGCATGGTTGTGTTGTACACGTAGGTTTCTATGAGTTCCTCTGCTTCGAAAGCCACGTCTCTGATTTCTGACACCCACATGCGAACTCTGTCGTTGCCTTCTTGTTTGGCATCTGCATCCCTGAGAAAGCTCTGCATCCACCCCAATTCGTTCTTCAAATGCTCCACCTGCCCTCTTACTCCTGCCAACTGTGAAACCGCCACCGTTGCTTGCTCCAGCAGCAGCTCCGCCAGCTTCGTAGCAACCGTTGACACGGCAACCTCGGCCATCGTATATTGTCTACGTGTAGGTTCTCCCAACAAGAGGAGAAGACTTGATCTTCTGGAAATGGGGAGTTTCTGTTCCACTTCTTCGTGTGTGGTGATGAGAAGCTTCCTTCAATCAACACTTTTCTCCCACCACTTTGACTACAATTCTTATTTTTAACGTATTTTTTTCACCCTCCTTTCAATCTTTTTTCTACTATTAATTAAGTTTAGTAATAATTATTATATTCTGAAAATCTCATTTGTTATCAATTAATATTTTTTATATTTTTTAATTTAATAAAATTTATAAATAACGAGCAAATATATTTAAAAAACAGTAAAAGTTATGTTCTCGAGACTTTTCTCTTCAAATATTATGATAACTAAGACAATATAATATTATATATATATATATATATATAATTCTTATAATCAGATATTTATATATAATTTTTTTTAAATTATTATTTACGTATTATTACTCTCTGTATAATTTAACAAATTGAAAAAAAAAAAAAAGTAAAGCGTAAAGGTGCTAATATGTTTTAACTTTCGCCCATTAAATAACTATATTATTTATTCAATATATATTTTTCTGTGGTGTAATTATCTTCATATTTAAAAAATCTACTAATTCATATATTTTTCTCTTGATTTATTATTATATAATAATAAGATAGCCATGTTACAAAGATACATAAACTATATCTCTAAGAATATTCTAGTTAAATTAAAGTATTGTTAATCACACTATTCAGAAACTATCGTTGGCTTAGAAATATTTTTGAAAAAATATTATCATTTTACAAATTCAACACTTCATTTTTATTTTATTTTTTCAAACATTAAACAACACACATCAACTAATTAATATAACGAAAATTTGTAAAAAAAAAGTAATAATATTAATTAAAGTATCTAATAATTACATCTATTATTCACTAAAATTTAATACTGTTTGGTAAAAAATGGTTGATCATCTGAAATTTTTACCTTTTATAATATTTATTATTCGCAAAACTCTAATTTAAGAATTTGTTTAAAAGTACAGTCTACAGAGATCATGTTGAATCAAACGAATAATTTGTTTGTAACTAAATAAGAGTGTTTTAATAAAGTTATAATAAAATTTTATATTAATCAATAATATAATCAAGCTTAAAAAATTTATAATGAAGAAAGTACTTCATTGTACGGAGAAAATTAAGAGGGAAAGCTTGTTGGGAATCTACACAAATATATTAAATAGCTGAGCTATGAGCACATGTAACATTAATTGGATAAATACATAAAAAAATAAACAAAATAACATGTCTTTGTTATAAAAAATTGGTTTTTGTAATATTTGCAATCTCTTAAACACATGCTTTTGTAATATTTATTTTTTAGATAACATGAAATTGATAATATGGTTTTTTAAAGTTGTACCCCACAATAGATTGAAGTTCTTAAAAGTTACGTGTGAGGACCACTAAAAAGTCAAAAAATAAATCTTATTATTTTAAGGTAGAAGAAATTTATTTTTTATTTTTATCATTTATTTTTTAATTTAATAATCTATATAATATTAACTTATCTTAATTATTAAATTAAAAATATATGAATTATGTCTTTGACAATATACATTAATAATAGATTATGTGGAAAACATAATGAATAGTCATAAATTTAATTACACTTAAAAAGATTTTTATTCACCTAGTTTTCTTTTAATTTAGTTTAATATTTTAAAAAACAATTTAATAAAAGCTATTATAAATTATTAAATACAATTGAGATAATATACATTTAAGCGTAATTTAAAGAGACATATTTATATTAGAAGAAAGAAGCAGAGAGGGGAAACGCAGAAATTGGTGAAAGAAGAAGGGAAGGAGCAGTGGATTTGAGAGGAAGAGAAGAAGAGAGGAAAAAGGAGGATGGGGTTAAGGTGGAGTATAGTCGTAATGGTGACGTTCGCTGTTTCTCTGTTGTGGTTTGGAACAGTGCAAGTCCAAGCCTCTAATTCTGTTTCCGCCTTCGTTCAAAACGCCATCTACTCCAACAGAATCACCGTTTTCTCCAAATCCTATTGCCCGTGCGTTCCTTCTATTTTTCCTCTTTTCTTTTTTATCAGAGATTACTTCCTTTTTCCTTCATTCCAGTTAATTCAATAATGTCTCAGTAATTAGGGTTTTCCTACTCTGTTTCTTGATCGTAGCTATTGTTTGCGCGCCAAACGCAAACTTGCTGAACTAAATGAGAAACCGTTTGTGGTGGAGCTCGATTTGCGAGGTAATCATAATCAGCCAGTTTGCGCGTGTCATGTTCAAATTTTCTCCCTGTTCTCATGTGGGTCACGTTGGTTGTGTTTTTTCCTCCTGTAGATGATGGGTATGAAATTCAGAGTGTTCTTCTGGATTTGATAGGTAGAAGGACAGTCCCACAAGTATTTGTGAATGGCAAGCATATTGGTGGATCAGATGGTTAGTTCTTAGTTGCTACTTTTATGAGTTATAATCTATGTGGGTCTCTTCATTCACATTGGGTCACTCATACTCACTGTTGAAGTACCAATTAACTTGATTTGGGAACCAAAATTGATTGAGTTAAAGTCACTTGTAGAGTTGTACGTTAGATAAACAAACTATACCAAGTTTTTAACTTTATTTTAGAATAAAAGCATTCAAACTTGATTTGATTGTATTTGTATATGAGTTGGTAGTCATTGCACCCTTTTAATGTAAAATTATCTTTTGGCTGACAGAAAAAAATTAAACATGAATCACATTACTTCAAAACTAATTTTATTTAAAATCAATTCTTTGCAAATGCACTCAGATTTATAACTTCAAAATAACAATAACAAATTCTATTTGTTATTCTTGTTAGTTATTTAGGTCTACAGTTAACCCCTCGTTCTGTTTTCACTTTTCATTCACTTTGTTCCACTCACACAATGTTGCTATTCATGCTGTTTTTCGCAATTTCAGATCTCAGTGCTGCAGTCCAAAGTGGCGAATTACAGAAACTTCTCAGTGCAAGTTGATGCTGTACTAGAGATTTACGAGCACTAGCATCTACCATTTATTGGTATGTGGGGACTGACATCTTTCATTGATAATGAAGTTTTTGAAGCTTATACCACCATAATATGTTATGATTTTTTTTTTGGTTATTAGGCGACAATTTGTATTTTTAGTATAGGAATATCATGTCATTTCTTCATTCTGCTTGGAATCTGCTTGAATTCTTCATATAGAAATTTAGGACTCTTAAAAGGATGAGCCCCGAAACGTTGAGTTTCAGCTCTAGTTGGTATATTTTTCTTTTGGTTAAACTGTTGATTACTTGTGAATTTCAGTTTTCTTGATCGTGTTTATAAATATAAAAATGGAAAAGAAAAAAGAAAAGAGAATGTCAATTTTAGATCCCAATTACCACAATCTGTTAAGCAATATTTCTCCTTGATTAATGTTTTGGTGATGGCATGGAGACATGAAGATGTCTGAAATATTGTTTCCAGCAAGAAAATTATGATCCTGCGAATGAACGTCAAACTGTTCTGTCTTACTCAGTTATCAGTTACACTCATAAACTATTATTCAACCAGGCACAAAACAGAATAATAAGACATGTTATAATGGCAATTAAAAATCTAAATCTGTGGGTAGGTGCATCATCGATAACAAGTTTTGCAGTATGTGACAAGAATCTTGGGGCAATTGAACTGAATACTGATGATATACACATGCTATGAAAACCAATAAAATAATAGTGTGACGTTTTCTGGAAGCTGTTGTGCCATATAGGTTGAGAGGCCGAATACGCGTTACGGCCACTGCATAGCTTTGATTCAAAGCGCTACTTGAATTAAACCACAAGTGTTTTTATCCAGCATCACTTGATCAGGACAAAGCTACAGCGTCAGGCCTCCATTTGCCTTTCTTTGCACAAAGCATATCCCCTTTTACTTTGTCAAATATTATTTCCCAATGTAGAGACTTTAACAAAGTTTCCACTTCGATGAGGGTGGTAGATTCATCACGGACAATCAATTTACCTCCCGGTCTAATTATTCTATCCACCTCTGCCATAACAGCAGTTAATTTGCACCTGAGGAGCCAAAACAGCAGAATTGGGTCAGGATAATGCAGTTTCTCTAGTATGAGTGAAAATTAAAGGATCACACTACTTCCATCCATACCTATCTTTTAGCTTTGAGAAAAGATTATCTGCATGCAGCAAATCATAAGATCTTGGATACGTGCTGAAGGATTCACACCAGTCATGGTATATCCCAAAAAGACCTCTCTCATAGATGACGGGAAGTGTGTCCGGAGTATCTACGGTCACCACGTTGAACACCCAGACGGGAAGATCCCTTAGAGCTGCCGCAAATCTGCACGAGCGAGACTGAGATTGAGTATTTCATATGAATAAAAAGGTAGAATAGATGTACCCTAAGTTGAATCAATACCCCCCGTAGATAGCTCGCATGTCCATGACATTTCTCACGTTAGACCAAGTTATACCACTGTTGCTCAACTCGTCTACAACATTTTTCCAACGTTCATTGTCTGCTGCAAAATCTTGTGGAGCTGGTTTTCCATAGATCCCTGTCTGCGAGTTGTTTAACCAATATGGGATTTTATTTAGTCGACGCGGCCAATCTTCAGGCCATTTGGCTCCCCTTTCATTCTTGTCTACAGGCACCTTGTGTATGCATGCATGCAGAGGTACATACCTGAAATAAGTAAATTTGGCCAATCAAGATTACAAGTGTTATGTACTTCACTGGTAAAATCAACCATACAGTGATAGAGATTTACCAGGCAGCATTTGGATCATCATCTTCCTTACACAATGGAGGTTCATTTTGCTCCCTTTGCTCGTAGCATTCGTTGGTTGTGGGTTTGCGATAAACGGCGGCACCAACACGATTCAGTTGATCCTTATTGATGGTCACAAGCTCCCAACACATGGCCTTCGTTAGTATGGTCATTTCTGGAAAGAACATTACAGGATGTCAGTGACTATAAATCGTTGAGTTAATTATCTTCTCAAAAATAAAAATCAAAGATATGATATGTTATCCTACCCTTCCATATCTCTACATCTTCTTCAAGCTTCTGGTACACAGGAGTTGCAGACCAAACAAAATGACCACCTGGTCTTAAAAGCCGATTCAATTCCAACAGCAACATGCCACCTAGAAAAGAGTTTCACATTTCTCTGTAATCATGATTAACACAAAACTCAGCCATTATGAACAATCAATAAGTGTTAGTGAGACCAACCATCTGCATGCCAAGGTACTCGACAACGTGCACAATGTACAAGATCAAAGACACGACTGGGGAATGGCAGCCTTTGAGTACCCATAACAGCGGATATGGCAGGAATCCCTCTTTCAAGGGCGAATTGCACTTGTGCTTCATGTTCGTCTTTAGGTGCAAAAGACATTGCAATAACATCTCTTTCGAATAGAAAGCCTCCAAAACTACCAACCCCACACCCAACATCCAAGACCACCCGTGTGTGCTTTCCCCATGCAATACTAGGTTCGGCCTGAGCGAGTCAAATTATAAAACTACTTAGTAGAAATTATGATTTATTAGCAGTATTAGTATGAAATTCTCATTCTGACCTTATGAGACATGCTGGGTTGTAAGTTTTAACGAATGGCATAGTATGAAATTGAAATTGAAATTGTGATGACCTGTTGAACAAAATCAATGTAATGGAGAGCTCCGTTAATGAATTGGGTGCCACCTCCTGGGAATATCAAGAACTCTCCTGTCACCTTCACCCAGTTCTGGTGTCCCTTCACCTCTGCTAGCAACTTGTGTGGTACATTGTGGTACCATATCTATTTCGAAATACAATCTCGTGAAGTTATTAGCCTCGGAGATATATATAAAAGGCCCACTACTAATGTCATGTTTTAATAAATTTCTTTACAAGTATTCACAAAAGAAAATAAATTAATTGAATTTTTCATATTTAAAATTAAATTAACTTATACACTTAATTTTTATAGAAATAAATTTTATATAATTTTTTTAGTAGTTAAGGTGTATAAATTAATTTTAATGGATTTTATTTTCTTCTCAATTTATCTAAGTAGAACCTAAATGTATTAGATGTATCCTTCAAGAAAAAAAAACATCACCTTATCTCTGCTGCTAGGCCATTCAATGGGAGTTTTGTAACCTTGGGGAAGTGGCACCAGACAAGTCGGAGGGTCCTCAGGGCAATGCCTTTCCCTGTGTTCGTAGTGTCTTGTGGTTTTCAACTGTTTCAAAGCCTTTTCATTGTCCAAACACGGTATATAATCTATACCCGCAGTGACATTGCAGAGGTACCACACGTGATCTTCAAGTTTCTCTTCACTGTTTGACTCAACCTTCTGCCTTTTGTTTTCTTTCTGTGACTGAGCAGCTTGTGTTGACCACTGCTTCTTTGACTTGCCACCTTTCTTCTCTGCTTTCGGCTTCTGCTTTACCTCACCCACATCTTCTACTTTCTTGTTTTCAATCTTCTCCGAAACTTCCTGAGGGCTTGTTTCCTTTAAAGCCACTTCAGAATCCTGTTGTAACATGTCTGATTTAGGATTTGCTTCAACCGCGCCTTTGTCCTCTCGTAGTTGTTCCTTGTTTTCATCATCCTCCGGTTTGGACCCTCGAGTGTCAAAACCTTGAACATCTTGCTGCTGTTCGATGCTTTGTTCTTGATTTTCCACCACCGCGGCGGCGATTTTTTCATCCTTTTTCTTTTTATTAGAAGGCTCGGTGATAGTTTGCTGAATTTTCTCAGGCTCAGTTATTTTAACATCACTATCTGCACCAGCTTCGTGTATCACGGAGACTTGTTCCTTTTGAGTTAACGAGCTTTCCTCGGAAAGCTGTGCGTCCATGCTGGTAATGATATGCTGTTTTTGTGACTCACTGTTGGGATTTTTATCGTCAGATTTTATGGCATCATCAGGAAGATGACCAGGGTTGTCTCCAAAGACAGAAGAGGCACTGTCTTTTTGGTTTTCTACGTTTTTTGCAGCAATTTCATGGGAGGAAGAAAGTTCATCATTGTTGGTTGCAGAGGTATCAATGGACGTTCGGGTTACAATGTCCTCATCGCTCTGTGTTTGAGGTGGCACTACCGACTTGGAGGTTAGCATCCACACGCCAAAAACACATAGTGATATGAACACAAATATTGTCAAGGTTGATAGGTAAGATGGTGATGATGATCTCTTCCGTGATTTAAAAAGTGCCATAACAGTGTGGTGTGTATGCGTGTTGAAAATATGAAGAAGATGGATCCAAATTTATTAAAGAAAATGCTGAAAGTGACCGATCTGCATGGCTTACGGATATTGGAAGTGAGGGAGATGTTGAAGTGAAGATGGCAACAAAGAGTAGGAAATATTGTAATCAGAAGTTGGAATGTAGGGATGATCCAAAAGAGTAGGAATAGGGAATTTGTTAAGAAAGTTTGGTTCATATTTAGGACTTTGACAACATAAAGAACCGATGTGAGGCGTTACTCTCTTCTTACATTTTAACCATACTTCTAGACTATGTTTCAGGAGGTTTTCTTTTTTCTTTTTTTAAAAAAAGACACAAAAGTAATTAAACTGCATTTCATGTTTTTCTTAATTTCAAAAACTAATATTAACAATTTTTACTTCCAAAACTAAAGTGTCCCTTTAGTCGTGTCCTATTATGACCATTGTCCTTTATTTGCATTAATTTTTAAAAATATTTTAGTACAGGCTGAAGGGTATGAAAAAACACAGGCTTCTGGAACTAAATTTTAGAGGTGTAAAAAATTTAACATTTTTCAAAAAAAAAAGTTGTTAAGAATGTTTTAAGAAGAATGTTTTAGTTTTCCCAGTAACAACAGCTTCTTGAATACTAAAATGGACCGTAAAACTGTAGTTTGTATAATGAAAGCAGACCCAAATAAGTAGGGATTATGGACATTTAACTAAATCCAGCCCAAAAATCTTGATATGAATAGAATTCGAACTTCAATTAGTGTATTTCTTTCTAGACACAAAGTGCTAATATATAAACAGGAACATCTATATGCATAATTCCAATTGAATTTGTGCCAAACTAAACCACTCCATATTTTTTTCTTTATAAATACTTATAAAAGAATAAAATTAAGCGATAAAATAAGTTAAATTTCACTAATAGGTCAAAATCAAGATGCACCTATGAAATTAATTAAGAGACCTTTGATTAAAGTTAAGAACATAAATTGATTTTTGTTTTATGAGAAAAAAATCAATTTATTTTATTTATTAATTTTAAGTATTTATGAAACAAATTATATAAATATAATAATTAAACATTACTTTCATTAATTATCGCATTTTCTTCGTTCATTCAAATATTTACTTCCACCAATATCCTATAAATTAGAACTTGAATGTCCTATATATTTCCTTCATTATTTTTTTTTTTATCTTCAGCATAGACTGTTTTTCCATATGTTGAGATGTATTGACCTGTGCCCATAACACTTGTACTTTACTCATGATTAGAAAGTTGATTTTTACGTACAAATGAGACTTTGAGTCAAAAAATATATATAAGAAAATATATTTACTCTTTCTTATTATTAGAAACAAAAAATTAATTATGTAACTTTTATAGCTTAAACTTTATTTGATGTTACGGATACTTGAATAATTTTAATATTATATACAGTAGCTTTAATAATTTTGAGTCACCAAATCAAAACTTTTTTTATTAATAACTAAACCAATATAGGATCTTAGTTGGTATGGATAAAATATGTTACATTTTATTTAAATAAAATATTAAACTTTTTTTATGAAAAGGTAAAAGAAAAGTCATTTTAATATAATATCAATTCAATCAATAATATTTAACATATGCTGTATAATTTTTAAGTCTAAGCAATTTTCCTATTCAGTTCTGTAAAACGAAACTCTTGAACTATTATCATTATAAATCTATATCTATCTATAAGGATATTTATTCTGGTAATATTAATTTAGTAAATGCTTCAATTCATTAAGAAAAAATGTTACAATAAATTAAATTAATACAATAAATAATACAAATAAACAATTAATGTTAACAAGTATGTTAATGCAAAAATTGATAAACAACTAGATAATTAATCATTTCTCAATTTTAATGTAAATTATATTTAGTATGTCCCTATATATTTTAGAAATTAATAAAAAATTACGTACATATTTTTAGAATCCGGGGTTTAAAATATGGTTGAATTGTATTTTGAATTAGGTATGTTGAAAGAGTGTGGTGCAAGAATTAAGTAGAAAGAGGAAGCAATGTTAAGATTGTGATTAATTTTTGCTTTGGAAGTTGTGCGTGCATGTAGGGTACGACATGGTAATCTTAAAAGTTTGTGTGAAGTCACATTGTAATCTCACATCTGTTCCTTAACTTTATTTGAGCCATTTTTTTTTATTTTTCTTTAATTTGGAGAGTTGGAGAATTCTGGTTGGAGCAGAGTGGGCAGTGGTGGTTTCACTTTCAAGGGTCACCTCCTATGATTGATATAAAGAAAGACTCCCATCTTATGGCCCACGACAAATGCCACAACTTCTTTCATTCTCTCTCTCTCTTCTTAACCTTCTGCATATTCTTTTTCCTTCTTTTTCACAGTCACAAATTCTCTTATAAGTTCTAAACAAAAGAGAGGCATATATAACAAAAGTTGGGGTAATGTTACTGTGAATAATGCACTTCTTTAGTACAAGCAGGCACTAGGGTGGTGCATAGATAATATCTTACTTTGAACCCCAGAATTACTTGACTGTAGGTCAAAGTTTAATTTAATTTGAAAGGACAGAAAGGAGGAAGTTAAAGGAAAATAATAATTGGAAAGGTAGCTGCACCAAAATGTTCAGTCATTAACTAATTATTAGCTAGCTTCTCAGACCTACCTAGCATCATCCTTTTCTTTTTCTATCCCAAACTTAATCTTAGTCCCAACAAGAACTTAGTGGGAGACACACACATCTCTTATATTCAATCCACATTCGAACATTGATTTGTCCTTAAAGTCTTCTAATAATTTGTTCTGTATAATTTTGTACTCTTCTTTAGTTTAAATATAGGAATATAATTATTAAAAAGAGACACAGGTCTTTCATATAAGCATTATGAGGAGTTAGCAGATGTTATGATGTTGTAGAATAATCAAAAGGAGGGTTCATGCAGAAGATTGATGTTGTAATGTTACTTACTATTTTGGTGGGTCACTTTCACCTTGCGCTACACCAAAGTGTATATGTATGGTACTGATAATAACCTGCTTGGCCAATCCAGGCAAGTTCAAATTTGTGGAAATTCTGAAAAGTAACACATCAACTACGTTCTCAACCAACAGAAATTTGTTTCTCCATACTTTTTAATCGTCATTTTTGGTGATGCGAGGAACATAATCAAATTATATGATTGGAGGGGTCTTAAAAAGATAAAATTTCTTGGGACAAGGTCGAGTGGCGACACATGGTTGATTGTTGATAATAAAGAGCGAACAGAGGTTGAAGATAATGTTTAAGGCATTTAATAACGAAAATGATACTATGAGCTTTTCGAACCATAACAATCAATTTGATGATCTAAAAAGATTCTGCATAGGATGGGTGTATTACTATTACAGTATTCATGTGATGTATGTATCTGTACGTACGCGTGCAACAAAATCTGAATGTAATAGTGAATAGGGACTTGAATCTTCGATTCCAAGAATCAAATTGGTTTAGACAAAATAACTAAATCTGAATCTGTGTTCCTTTTGGAAACCACTTTATCTGGGTTCCCTCTGCATCTTAGCTCAAATCTTAACCAACATTCCATCAGAGTTACAAAACTATAGAGCCCAAAACAGATCAATCTCTCATTACTTAAGAATTAGAATTCCATCATCCCACTCAAATCATGGTACTTTCAGGTAATTCATGGCTTCACTAAATCCATTTACCTCATTGCAAATTTTATATATATGATAAGATAAGATGAATTTAAATTTTAGAACTGATAGACAAATATTAAAATTTAAAAAATATTTAAATAATTAAATAAATTAAATAATAATTATATTATTTATTATTATTAATCATGGATTATATTAGATCTTTGATTAAAAAAACTCAATCTAATTAAGTTGCATTATGTCATATTAAATCATCCACTCACATAATTTAATGATATCTTATCAAACTAATAAACCACTTTAAAAATAATAAAATCATCAAATTTATCATATATAAATTTATGCTCCGTTGACAATATAAAGATATTTTACATATAAGAACAAGAAAAATGCGTTATAACTAAGTAGTTCTTTTTCCTCGGTTATAATTTCAATGGTAAAACTACAGAATGATAGGTAGCTAGGTCATGGCACTCCCAAAAATATTCTCCATTCCATTGTGTCTATTCAATTCCTAAATGATCCCAACAATTGGAACATTGTATATGACATATATGTTTTGGAATGAGAGAAAAAGTAACTTACGTAATGATAGAGAGTGATGATAAGACATAGTATTAGCATGTTAATGTCAATCAGAATTTGAAACCAAACGTGAATGCCCAGTTTATATTTTTCTTTCTAACTGTTATACCTACTATTTCTTTTCTTCAAAATAGGTTTAACCCATCTCCAGTTTTAAATGCAGTGAAAGTGCAGAAGATCCTTAACTTTTTCTTTTTCCTATACTATATTTCATGCATGTTCTAACATATACGTCACCCTTTGGTAAACCTGCGTAACAGTGTTGTAAAGTAGGAAGAATGAATTGAAACTTTTGAAAGGGTGAGTTCCTCTTCTTCTTCTTCTTCTTCTTCTTTTGACTAAATACTGGTTCCTGCAGTCACATTTGCATCCACTTTCTTAATTTGTTTGTAATGAGCTGGTCTTCGTAAAGCTAAAAGGTAAATCATCGAGTTCACAAAACCATACTTTCTCTAAAAATTAGTTGGTAGTTTAGTTAATTAATTACTTCAAACTTTTGAAAGTCAACAATGACACCTTTGAACTTCATTCAGTATTTAAGTAGTATTATTGTGGGCATTCCTTGTTCACAGAAACAGGACAATTTTCCATATAAGTTTGACAAATAAATTCACATAATCATACTATGTGGAATACTAAATTCGTAAAAGACTACTGAGATATTAGGTCAGTACTCCAAACAGATAATTAAGTCTTAGCCTACAAGTTATGCAAGTATTGTCCTGTAACTGCAATTTTCAAAATCACCCATTAAAGTTGTCCTGAAAATTTAGGTAAGCTATGAATAGAAAGGCACTGCATAATTGAACCGTTTATGAATGTTACAAGTGGCCACAATATGTGAACTGCACACGCAAAAGGTTTCAAAAAATGAGGAATGCTGATATTACATTGTAATGAACTTTACTTATGATTTTATAACTTTAAATACATTAAAAAAAATATGTTATGAGTGCTCTTCTTTAGATATATACAGGAACTTTAACTAGTTTGAGTCATTAACAACTTTATCATGTTAATTGGCATAAAAAAAGACGTATTCCTGTTAATTGTTTTCTTTTAATAGAAAAAAATTTCTTTCTGTCAAATGGTATCTGTTGTTGGGCATTTGATCATTGCTTAGGTCAAAGGAGAGAGGGTCACTTCATTTAAAAGGAAAATGAAGTATAGACACTTCAAGCTATTCGAAACCTATCATGTTAAAAAAAAAGACAGAAATTTAAATAGTATGATAACAAAAAAGACAGATAAAAGACATAGAATGAAATTTTGAATGTTCACGTATAAATTTTGAGTCCATACATAATTTTGATTGGAAAATGAATTTTGTATAAGAAATTAGTGGAATCAATTACATAATAGTCACGTACGAAATAATAGTTTAAGTCACATCATTTAACTTTTTCTTCAACTTGAGGTCCGTATTGTGGATGTCCAGATCATTATAATGTGACTTTTGAATTCATGCACCGACCATGATTTGCAACATAAACAAACAAGCACAAACAGTTTTTCAATTCATTCTCAAATTTGAAAATCAACAAATTAATAATACCTCACCTTGTTTGAACTCTTGTTATTTGATATGAATTCATTACTGCAATATTTCTTAAAGGAAAATAAGTTTTTACTTCACTAATTCCCTCTATCCAATTATCCATTAGATTGTGAGTTAATTTGAGTTATGTTTGAATGGTAGATTTCATATCATTTAATGATAATCTTAAATTAAATTTATAATATAATCTCATTAATTTATTAAACCAATTTTATAAAAATAAATTAGACTTAAATTTATTATTAATATGATATTAAAGTTTATTTTAATAAATTTTTTGGATCATTATCAAATTATTCAAATAAATTTTAGATTGATATCAAATTATTATTATTAAATCATTCATAAAATTTTTAGTTTTACATTAAATTTTAAAACTTTTAATATAAAAAAAATATATTAAAAATCTTATTTTATATAAAGATAAAGAAAATTTTAACCTCAAATTATATTGTTATTTAAAATAATTAAATTTAAATATCTCATATTATTTAGAAATAAAAAGAGTTTTAATCTCAGTTTACATTTTTTTTTCAGTTCATTAGTTTTATTATTTGATGCTTTAATGGATTAAAAAATGTATGAATACAAGTTTGGTATCTCTTAATGGGTATCCAAACACATACTTAACACATTTAGTTCATTGAAATGTGTAAGGATTATTTAAATTGGGAAACAAGGTCAATCACATGTACCCTAAGTTTATTTTGTGATCCAACTTTGAAGGATTTGACTTTACATATTAATGTAATGCTTCCTTTTTTTATTTACTTACAAAAATTTACTAGTTTTTAGTTGGAATCAAATTTTTCTTTGCTAGACTGATAATTGGTATATATACTAAAAACATTCTAAAGCAAAGTGGAGTATATATATTTAATAAAATTATGAATATGAATAAAAAAATTAATATTTTTGTTAAGATTAGAAAATAAATTTAAAGAAGTGAAAAAAAAAAAAGAGAAGAAGAAGATAGAAAATAAAATTATTTAATTAAAAAAATTAAAAATAAATAAAAAGTAAAATAATTTTATTTATTATTAATATTTTTTAAAATTTTAATTATTTATTATTATAATAATCTAAAAAAAAAATATTAATTAGAAGAATTTGTCCACCTAATTAAGTATTCTTTTACATTTGATATGATGATTTGTTGTAGTCACGCAAACAAGGTTTGTAAGTTCATTAATTAGAAGCTACTAAAAGTAACTATTCCTAAAATTCAAGTATAGAAAAAAATTACATTTTAATTTCAGAAAAGAAATCCTAAATTCAAAGCTTTCAAAAATAAGGAAATCTTTTAAATAAAGTTGCAATGTAATAAACTTGAATAAAAATAATTTAATAGGCATGCATGTAATATTAGTATAAATGAAAAATATACTTTAAGGAAAAAAATTAATAAAATGAAAGTTATATATATATGAAATAGGTTGTTTTAGTTAGAAAGTTGGAAGTATTTAAATTATTTAAAAAATAATAATAATAATATTAGAGATGTATGAGATAATAAGGAGTGGGACCAAAAAGCGAAATGCATGTGATGGAGTTTGGATTATTTGGGCGGTGGAGTTTATTGAGGATTTGTTAGATTTTGTGGCAGTGGATATCTTTTTTATCTGAAACCGAATCGAATTGGAAGGACGCGTGAGATTTTATATAACTATAAATTAAGGGGAGGGAGTTCGAGGGTTGTTGACAGTGATGAGAATGAAAGAGTGAATGAATGAATGAATAAATGTGAGAGAATGGAGAAGAGATTTTTGAGTTCTTCCCACATCACATGCTTGCTGGGTTGTTTTGTTGCCATCAAAAGTCCCCGTTCATTTATGGTTCTGACTGTGACCTCTTACTCTCTTTCTTTCTCTCTTTCTCTCTCATGGTTTTCGAGTGAAGTGGGGGTAGCCAAGGGAAAGCAAAAGAGAACAGAACCATTCACCGAACTGCGCAGTACAGTGCAGTGACTCATTCAATCAAGAAGAAAATTACGGCACGCAAACATACATACATATTCTTATTCATCCACATACATTTACATTTACATTTACATGCATGCCTCTCTCTGTGTTATGATATGAGATGAGAGTGCCAAAAGTAAAAGTTTTCTTAATAGAAACAAACCAAACAAAGCCATCACCATTCTTGTGTTATTTGCCGCAATTGGCTTTGTGGAGTTAGTTATCTTTGAGATTGGTGGATGCTTTTGGGACCCATAAAACCTCTTTACATACCTTCATATTTTTAATCTCATTCACAATATTAAAAAATGTAACAATTAAATTAGATAAATTAAAAGCTTTATAACCCCTTATAGGAAACACAGGTGTAATAAGTTTTATGATAATTAAATTAATTAATATAATTAAAAATAAAATAATAATTTTTTTATAAAATATTAAAAATAAAATAATAAAGAAATATATATACAAAATACTAAAATTAATCAAAATAAATTTAACATTCCCACGTATTGTTTTGAAATTTTGGCGGGACTAAGTGGTGGGCATGATTTGCATGAATGAAGAGAGAGGAATGGAGTCCCAATAATTGTTGAGGGTTTCTCCTCGAGCCCAACGTATGCTCCCCTCCTTCACTGTTACTTTATGCCAAACATTAACCATTCACCAAAATATTCATCCAAATTTTAAATATTATTTTACAACTAGTGCTAGTGGATGTAGATGTAATTAAAAACATAGATAAAATACCATGTTACTATGTTGGTTTAGATGTTTAACTCAACCATAATCAATTATACATTTTCTTTAGCATATCTATCTATGGTTATTCAAGTTCAATCCCAACTAACATAAAATGCACATTACAATAATATGTATCAACATTTATAAATGACTAGTAAATTTTCATTTTAATTTTAAAAGAAAAATTAAATATAATTTTTTATTACATTTTAAAACAACATATCAATATTTAAACTACCTTAAGAACAACATTTAAGAGATGAAAGTGTTTTAAATTTTAAAAAAAATGAAAAATATTTCACATTTAGTTTATATTTTTGGAAATAACATTTTTACAAAATCATTTTATTTGAAATTGAATTTTGATAAAGTTTTTTAAGAAATATTTTCATAAGAGAAGGTTAGTTATATCTGATTTTTCAAGTTGAAAAAAAAATTAACGAGAACAAAAATGTAATATTATTCTCATTAAAATATTTAGCATAACAATAAATTAAATATTTTAATAAAAATAATATATATTTTTTTATAAATTTTATATAAATATTTTCAAATATATTTTTTTATTAACCATATTATTTTGTATTAATAATAACAATATTTAAATTAAAATTATAAAGAAGTGTCATTCCGTAATATTTTTAGGTTTTAAATTTAATAAAAAATTTAACATGAAAGTGATGAAATAACCAACAAAAGTTATTTTAACTTAACTGATAATTTTTAAAGTGTTTATGAAATGTAGTAATTGTATTGAGAGAGTGACTTCATTAAAAATAGACTAAAATATAAATTTTGTGTTTTTTTTTAATAATTCTTGTTGTTCTTCTTTATATTTTTAAAATTTTATTTAAATATTTTAAATAAAAAATGAACTAATTTATTTATTTATTTTTAAATTAATATGTAAAATTTAATGAGAATTATAGATAAGTAGTTTTTTAAAAAAATTAATTAAATTTTTAAAACATATAAAAGTAAAATTAATCATTTCATTGTTTAATTAGATGAAATTATTATCTATTTTAAAAAATATTCTCCTCTGAATCCTTTATATTTTTTTAATATTTTTAAATTATTTTTTATCTTTATAAGATTTAAATATATTAGAAATATAAAATATTTAATCAATTGAGTTTTGATTAGAATAATTTTTTTTTTATAATTTTTTTTGTTTTAAATTTGGTTGTATGGAAATCTTATTCTTCTTACATGTGAGGTTTTTACTAAATGATAAATTTATGTTAGTTGATTTATGAAATTTATTATGAAACTAAGTTAGAGTATCTCAATTTTTATTTTAAAATTTTCAAATTTAAAGTTTAGAAGAAAATAAATTAAGATAAGAAAAGTGAATTGTTTTAAATATTATTCTAAATTAGAAAAGATGAATGTTTGATAATATGACTTAGTTATAAATATTGGAATTTGTAAGTATTTGAAAATTTTGAATATTAATGATGGATCATGTTTAAGTTTATAATTTGATTTAATGTTTTAATTTTATGATTTACTTTATGAAATAAGATGAATTGATAATATCTGAAAAAAATAATTATATTGATTTCACGAGAAATAAAAATATAGTTAGTTGAGAAGGATTTGAATTGAAAAAGTTGATTTTGTGAATTTTTTTTTTTATTATACAACATCATTGTTGGAGTGAGCGTTATATTACTTGAATGAAAAATTATTGAAGAGAGACTAAGATGGTCTCAATTTTGTTTTCGCTTAAATAAAAAATATTTCATTTGAGTAAGATATTTCAGTAGAGTAATAATGTTTAACAGAATTTGAAATTCTCATTGAACAAAATACTCTTACAAAAAATATATATAATCCTAAATTGAATGTAAATTAAATTGAAATAATAAAAATATATAAAAGATCATCAATCACCGTAATATAAAAAAAAAAATTATGTGTAATAAATAAATATTATAATAAATAATATATTTATGGCGTAGTTATTAAAAGATATTATCAAATGTATTGAATAATATATGTATTAAATTATAAGAATATTATAATGAAATATTCAAATTTTAATAATATTTTAAATTATATAAATAGAATATATTATATGATTAAAAGTCAATAAATATTTTTTCCTTTATTCTTAAAAATAATTAATATACATTAATGAGTATATAAAAATTACATTCCCGAATGATATTTAACCTAAAAGAATGTGATAGTTTAAAAAATGATTTTTTTTTAATTAATTTACTTCTAGTCACATTCAGAATATATAAACAAATATTAATATTTCACTTTTAAATTTGATATAATCTTCTAAAAACAGTTTATTTTATTGCAATTTTGATTTAAATATTTTTTATAGGTTATACAACATGTTTATATGTTTTATTTGATTTAATATTACTATGTAACTGTTTAAAACTGTAATGATCTATTTAACGTAAATATATTTTAAAAGATATATATAAATTAATATACGTAGGTTTATATATATTTATATATATACTTGTGTAATTATGTATTTTGAAGTATAATAAAAAGGTAATATAAATTATATATATAGATAGATGTATTTTGACTTTAAAAGAGTAAATATTTTTTAATTCTTTACAATTAATATTTTTCAATTTAATACAACTAAGTTGAATATAATTATATTTAAAAACTATTATAATATTTAAAATAATTTTATTATTATACAAAATAATTTAAATATTATGATACTTTTAAACCCCGTATAATTTTAATTTATAAAAATATTCAACCTCAAAAATTAGAATAAATAAGTTTCAAAACCCTAATTTTGTAAGTCCTAAATCCCAACTCTCTATTAAAATCTAACCAGCTCCATTATCCATTAATCCTTTGTAACTCTTACCAAATCTTTTCAAGCTAACTCTAGTGTGATTTCAATCTAATCCCAAATTCTTTCAAAAAAGTTAGATTAAGAGAGTGGATAACTGAGATTTTTTTTCTCTGTTCAAAATACACTTTAAAAGCATGTCATTAATTTATCTCAAACTACATACAGAAAGAAACCATACTGTATTTTTCGATCACAACTCTAAAATAGAAGTTAAAGTTTGAGGGTAAGAATAATGTGAAGTAAAAATATAAAAGATTAGAAGGTATGATACGAGAGTTATAATGTGAAGGTATTTGATTTGAAGAAGACGTGGTGGATTGGTCTCCACCACTATAGAGTTGAATTACTATTTGGGTTCTGTAGCAAGCCAGCTGTGATAGTTTGTAAAGTTGACACTGACATATTACCCTGCTTCAAATTGAAACATACGCAACTCATCTCTGTCAACAAATCATAAAATTAAAAACACCACAAACTCCATATCACACAGGTTTGTTTTACAAGGCCAATTTCGTCACAAAACAGACTTCAAGAGACAACGTCTTCTCTTCCGTACAAATATTGTTGCCTTCGTGATCGACATATGTGGGTGACACTTGACACAGATTCAGAGATGAACGGATGAGGGAACATGTATAATAATTTATATCTTTTATCTTTTAATCTAACTCCAACTACGTACTACCTACATACTCCTCCTACATACATCTCAATTTATTTTTCTTTTCACACAATAATTCTCCAATCAATAATCCACACTAATTCACTTCATCAAACTAGAACCATTATCTGCCAAAATATGTTTTTTCTTTTACACTGTTACCATATATATGTTGCAGAAGAATGTTACGAATGATTTTCAGCTTTAATTTTTATGGAACTTATTGGAATATTGAGTTGTCGAGCATAATTATCTCATAAAAACTACTTATATTTTATATATAAAAATAAAGTTATTCTTTTTCATGAAACTGTACAGATTGAATTTACAAAGTCTATGTAAATGGTGGAAACTCATGGAAAAAGAAAATTGAAATTTCTTTTTATAACTTAGAACTATGAACTTTTAAGAAAAAAAATACATGAGTTGTGGAAAAAAAGATTGGGTTTGGCTAATGAGAGTCCGATGAACATAAACTGATAAAAGTAATTAGTCTGTGAAAAATAAGTGGCATAGAATAGTTGTGTTGTCCACTTGTCCTTGGACTAATTAACTTTGTACCACCAATCAGTGAAGCAGTGGTACAAGACGTGAGCTTGTCAGATCGATCAATGCTATTTTCGACATAACAGTAAGTTGCTGTTGCCTAAACCAGTAATCGTTCCATCTATTCCGCTACAGGAATAAGGTGTCACTGCATTTATGCCCAAAAATATGTCTTCCACATAAAAAAGTAACTACTAGTGGTTTCTATACGGACCAAACTTCCAACATATGAATAAGTGTGTTTTCACTCTATATGACAGCAACAAATTTTAAGTTTTTGGTTGAATATAATTTCAACGTGTATATAATAAATACACCTAAGTAGTTAACAACTTACTGTAAGAAACTTTTGTGTGCAAATTGTTTTATAACTACGTGGAAGTTAACATAATTATTTGATGAAAACTGCACCCCATGTTGGAACGTGCTTTCTCCTATTATATACTTGATTTAGATAGAATCCGGAAGCTTTGTCATGTAGGAGATGGAAACAATAACATCATAGTTGGCCTTCACCTGTCTTCAGAAGCTTGGTAGTTTCACTGTAGACCCTTGGAGGAGGCATATCTTACCTTGTCCAATACCAGAGATAGAAAACAAAATCTGTGCTTTACACTCTGCTAGTATTCATCAAACACCAAACAAGTTCCATATAATACTGTGTTTGCTTTTGCTTTGAAAATTCACTTAATTTGCAAAACCAAATGTAAGTGATGTTGAAGTTATAAACTATTTGTTTCAAATTACACGTCTTAAAACTTTCTTAACGTGCAATTCCACATGTGCATAGTTAATTATGTAAAAGTTGTAATCTATTAAATACGCTTTTCATCTTAGAATGTCAAATTAATTGACAATTTTGTTTTATAACTCGATATATTTTCCTTTCATTTCATATTTATATTAAAACCAAGAAAGTGAAATACTTTCTTCTCATTTCTTTACTATTCTGTACATTTTTATTTTAACTATGAACATATAACTTAGTTCCCTCCCTCACAGTACCCTTTTTTTTCAAAACAAAAAATTACATTGATATGTTCGACTTAGAAAATGATGGTGAGAGAAAAAAAAAGTCCAAGGAAAGAAAGATAAATAAAAAAATGAGTAAAATATGATTGTTCTTAAATTATTTGATTAAAAAATTAAAAAAATATATATAATGAAATAACAATATAAATATTCAAAATAACAAAAAATGTAATATACGGATACAAGATAATTTTATCTTTATGTATTTATACATTTTTCATTCTCGATTTGATGGACAAACTAATTTTTTCATTCTTTTATTATTTTTCAGTAAATTAAAGTTTCCTTCTATGTTTACCTTTTTTTTTCTATTGAATTTCTTTATATATATATATATATAGAGAGAGGTGATTATGGTCAAATAAAAAAAATAGAAATATCATTAGTACTAAAACATGTGTGGTTTGTAAAGAAGTGGAGAAAATTACAGATGATTTTTTTTTACTTATAAGTTTATTTATTATATTTAATGTCTTTATTATGATTTGTTTGACTTTGTATCTTCGAAATTGTTTTATATAACAGGTTTGTGGAACAATTATAAAAATCAAGATATATGAATAAGTGTGTGGATGATGTTCATTTGAGATTTATCATGTCTTCTTTTCATCGTAATCCTTCCTTACCATCAAAAGAGTCTAACCATAAAGTTTGTGTTATTAATTATTTACACCTTCAAATGTACAAAGTTGAGAATAAACATAATTTTGCACCGTACACAACAAACAAATCATATTTGAACATCTTCTTTTAACTTAAAGCCAAAAATATTTTTGTCCAAAACCAAATAGTATTCTGAAGTCTCCAACCCCAAACATGTTATGAGTTTCCAAAACTAGAAAAAAAAAATCATCAACACTTACAAAGTAAAACCTTACATGGCAAAACTACAAGTCTGCAAGAGAAACTATCCATCTTTTTTTTTTCTATAATTAGTGCTTTAAAATTTTTATATTTAAAAAAAAAAGTTAGGGTGCTAAATTTATTGTATCTTCTACAAACATATTGCTAATAATTTGCCTAACATTATATCTATACATGGTCGTGTGGATTTCATGAAAGAAAAGTTATTTTTAAGTACACTTTAAGGCACATTTAATCAAATAATTGAATCTATATTTGTCACACGAATCAGAATTTATATCTTTTTATTTTTCTGAATATCAGAATTTGTATAATAAATAGTCAATTTTAATGATGAATATTGCCTCTCCCACACTAAATTTCATAAGAAGGCAACTAATTAAGTTCTTGTATAGTTACTAAAGCTATTTTGAAGTGTAAATTAGACATCTTGTACTTATATATGTTGCAGAAACAAGTCTTAATATTTTTATTTATAATGGAAATGTTCTGAAGATAGATTAGTTTTATTTAAAAGAAGATTGAAAGCTTACATAATAATGAAATAAAATGATATAACTATAATTAAACCATTTCATGGGAAAAAATATATATAAAGCAATAAATTTGTGAATGTAGAAACAGGAAGAATAGAGTGATATAAGTATAAGTTGTAAGTGTAAAATTCATCCTTTCAAGTACATACATTATTAAGGCCAACCACTGACAGCGAGACTGAACAGTTAAAGTTGAGAGTTAATGAAATTTTGACCCTCCAAAGATACAAAGAAAAGACACACAGTGAATTAATTAGTGGTAGCATTTGGTACTAGTAAGTGATTCTGAAATGAAAATATAGCCATGCACGCATCATCATCAGTACAATAATGTCACAATGTTAATTGATTACTGCACCATTGTATGAATGAGATATTGAGGCCGAAAGGTTATTTTGAAGTGTGTTCCCTTCTCAGTAATTTGTTTCTAGCATATACAGGACCATCCTAGGTTTAGCTAGCTAGCTTTCCCTTATCCTTACTATACATGCATATGTAATTCATTTATTTTTATAAGTTTGAACACAAACTATTTATGCATATGAACTACCTTTCAGATCTGCTATTGGTTACAATCCTTCTAGATAACATTTGAGCCACTTCATTGCTAGTTCATAGTCCTCTTTCGTGGTACAAATAGTTCATGCGCTTTCATTTTCATGTAAAGTAACATGATACACGTACAATATTCAAAAACTCAGTGGTCCATATATAGATCTATATATCTAAACGTTTTTTTAAGCCATTTCAATTTACAATTTATAATCTCATTATATAATTTTGCTGAACTTGATAATATGTCTGGATTTTAGACAGAAACACCACAAACTGCAATGTATTCAGTATCTGAAGGATACTACTCATTTGAGAAAACAAAAGAACTATCTTGCATCTTTTACAATAATAAATTCTTATAACCAAGGCGATTTTTTTCTTTTTTAACTTAAAACAGGCAAAAAGTTAGTTTTACATGCAGAGAAAAAAAAAACTGAAGTTAAAATATTATTTAATTAGCATTGAGGGCATGTCTCAGTCTCATAAAATAAACCAGAAAAAACCATTAATAAAAAAGTTGAAGCTATTTTTAGCATCAGTCACACTAGCTGACACTAAATTAGCATTAGTTTTTATCAATGCTAAGGGTGTTGGTAAAATTGTCAATGCCAAACTAAGTGTTAGCTAGTCTGATGCTATGTAATAATGTAACATTTGACTAACACTTTGTTAGTTGGCCATTAATGTTGATTTTCTTATTGCTAAATTCTATTTTTTTTAAAACTCTAAATAAAATAGTTCATAAATTTTATCCCACATAATATAATTATATAACAAATAGCAAATTTTATGTTACTATACAGTAGGAAATGAGGTGTATAAGTTAATTTCATTTAAATTCTTTAAAAAAATTGTATGAATTGATTTTATCTTAAAATGTTATATATATTATTTTTTCTTCTTCAATTGTAGATGTTTATATAGAAGGATTTATCTGAAGAGAGAAAAATAATATCAATATATAACACATGACAAATCAATATGGAATAAAAACTAGGAATACATTGAAATATATCTAAATGTTAAAAATATATACTAGGGTTACAATTTACTAAGTATTTGATATATGTGCAAATATATATAGTATTATAGGTTGATGATATTTTGTTAATAAGCAATAAAAATGTATTTATTGTAAGATAAGAACATTTCTATCAAAATTTTGTCAGATAAAAGGTTTAAGTAATACTTGCTTTTAGATTAAGAAATTTAGAGATTATTCTCAACAAGTTAGTAAAGTTTTGTGTTCACTCGAATTAATGTTCAATAAATGTGTGATTTTATGATTTTTTTTTTAATATTTTATATTGATTAAACTATTTTTAATCTTTCTATACATTTCAACCTTTCAGTAAGATTTTTTTAATGTGAGTTTGAAATATATGTAATATAATTTTTAGTATGAAATTAAAACTTTGGGAAATAACCTAAAATAATATAAAAAAAAACATACATGTTTATAAATTATTTAATTTATTACCGAATTAATATATTAATGAGTTTTACAAATAATTATTAAATTAATTGTGACCTAAAAGATTTACCTGATGACTTCAGAAAAACAAATGGATTCCATAATTAATATATATATATATATATATATATATATAATCTGATTTAAATTGAAATGATTCAAAATAAAATAAGTGAAAAGTATTAGATTTAATAAAAAAATATAAATGAACAATTTTTTATAAATATATATAATTAATTTGATTAAAACAAATAGTTAATGATTAATTTTTCAATTTAATGTTAACATTATTTTTTAGGTATATTTTCTTGAATACAAATATGTTTTAAGAAAATAAAAAAGGAATAAACATTTTCTTTCACAATCTTCTCAAATCTTACACTTTTTTTAAACTTCACATATTTTTACATTCAATTCTTTTATACAAACACAATAAAACACACTAAGTTAAATTTAATTTTTTTTCTTAATTGATTCTTCAAAAATAATGAATATATCAAATCAAACATTTTTTCCTTGATAATAAAAGTTGATTTAACAGTGATCAATAATTAGTTTAACCACAATTGAGTTTTAACTGAGAAGAAGTGTTGTGAACTGATTTTCTTCATAGAAATACAACTAGTAGATTTTAGGGTTATAATTAAGTGAGGTAGAAAGGAAGTAGAAAGATAATATGGAAGGAAAGGTTGAGTTCTAGGGTGTGGTGAAGAGTGTGGAGTGATGCATGGTGAGAGGTGAGAGGTGAGAGGTGAGTAAGTAAGTATGGATACAATAAACAACCGTACGGCTCGATGTCTGGCATAAGGCTCATGCTCATGCGCTGGTGTTGCAGGTCGGCGCCTTCTCTTTCTATCTCAATTCTCTAACCATATTAATCATCACTGTCCCACTCCATTTTTTCTCATTAAACTATTCATCATGCGTTCCGAATACTTTCAATCTCCTGCACCAAATACTCACAAGAGTCAACGCTCTTTCCTTTCCCCTCCTAATCGCACATTATTTTAGGAAACACTCACATAAACCTAAGAGTCACTCCTTATTATTATAACACCTTTCACTTCATTCATTCATTCTACTAATTACCTGCTTTTTATCTTTTTATCAAAACCCCCCAAGTTTAATAAAATATAAAAACTAAAATACACGTACCATCACATTCTGGTGGCGCTCTGTTCCCCTTCATCGCCACATAATGTTTTATGCCACATCATTATTTTTATGAAAACCTGATCAAGTTACCTCTTTTTCACCATCCAAAATCTCTCTACCTCAATAAACTATTTACACAAAACTTCATATGGGAAACGTTCAAAATTTCTCCCAACCCCAATGTTCTTTTCATTCAATACTCTTTCCTATACATACTTTATACTTATGTAATTGTCTCAAGATAATTTTACATTTTACAGGGATTTTTCTTCCATGTGCAAAACAGATTAAAAATTAATTAAAATCTCTTTTAATTAGAAAATACTTAACCTGTAAAAATTTGCACAGTATAAAAACCCTAATTAGAAAAATGAATGGTATTGTTTATAAGAATTTGAATAGAAATGAAAAGAAAAATGGTGGAAATTAAGGAAGATAAAAGGGACAATAAAGCAGCGGGTTTTCCGGTAAAAAAGGACGAAGGGTGCAGAAAGGTGTTTGAGGTGACACGTGGAAGAATATGGAATGTAGGATGTTGATGGAAGTAGTATGGGCCGTGGAGATGAGATGAATGACATCCATTCCATTAGAATTAGAATTTTTGTTTTTGATAAAAGAGAAAGAAATAACTACTAACTTACTTTTGTTATAGAGTTAAGATAATAACTTAAACGCACCACAGGTTACAGACACAAAAAGGGAACTGGTCAGAAAAAAAAACTCTCATAACAGAGAGAGAAAGAGAAAGAGAAAGAGAGAGACAAAGAAAAGGAGAATAGATGGAAAACTTAAATTAGAGGCAGCATAGAACAGCATAGCAGAGAAGAGCATGGCGGCGTTTGCAGTGCTGTAAATTGCTCTTTTGTGATTGTGGCTTCTCTTTTAATTTATTAATGCACCTTGGCACTTGCCGAGGGAGAATGAGTTCAGGGCGCGATTAACGCTGCTCCAACACTGTTTCTTCACTGTCCTCAACTAACAATCCTTCAAATCAATTCTCTCTTTAACCACCCACCACACAACACCTATTACTACTACTTCTACATCTTTACCACACCCAGAAAAACAAAGAGCCACACGCACACAAACCAAATATTTTTTTAAATAAAAAATTAAATCTCAACTTCTTCCTCTTGTTCTCTAGTGCTCTATCTCTCATTTTCTCTCTCCCAAATTGAACACACAGGTGAATTAATTGAAACAGTTCCCGTGAATTCGAGTATTTTACTCATTAATTATTAATTATTATTGCTGTTATTAATTATTTATATTTATAATTGTGTGTAGAGTGGGTTGATTGGTTGACAATCGAGGTATTGTTCTTGATATGGATTTTCGAAGGACAGAATCAGTAGAGGATACAGAAAAATGGCGGGTTTATTCTCACTAGGAGGAGGTAGAGGGAACGCCAACAACAGCCAAGAGGAAATTGCTCCTCCTCCTGATACCTTATACTGGTATAATAACAACAACAAAAATGACGACGTTTCTTCTTATCACCGAGGTGGAGGTGGTGGTGGCGGCTTTGAGTTATGGAACCAGCAGCAGCTACAACACCAACAACAACAATTCATGGGTCAGGGTCCTCCACAACCGCGTCCTCTCTTTCACCAAGATCTCTACTCGGCCTTGGGAGTTGGGCCCAGCAGGCCCATCTCTGATGATCAGTCCTCGTCGAGATCCGGCTTCATGCTGGGAGGAAGTGGGAGCGGAAGTGGTGGGATTAGCTGTCAGGACTGCGGGAACCAAGCCAAGAAGGATTGTCCTCACATGCGGTGTAGAACATGCTGCAAGAGCCGTGGCTTTGATTGCCAAACCCATATCAAGAGCACTTGGGTCCCCGCTTCACGCCGTCGTGAGAGACAACAACAACTCTCTTCTCTCCAACAAAACATGGAAACTTCTGGAGACCTTTCAAAAAGGCAGAGAGATAGAGATCATAGTAACCCCACATCCTCTTCTCCTCTTGCCTGCACTCGCTTGCCTTCAAACCCCTCCTCCTCAGGTATATACTATATACTACTATTCTCTATAATCTATACACTAATACAATACATCTTCTTCATCATGTTTTACTTAGTCTAGTCTTGTCACACTCTACATGCGCCACCACAAGTACCTCACAGTTTGTGTGATTGACTCTTGAGAGGGGAAAGAAAAAGGAAGCAAAGAAACGGAAACGTGTTTGTGTGTATGAAAGAAAAGAATAATGGAGAGACCCGTCCAGGGAAATTCTCTGAAAAGATATGGAGCGACTGAGAAAGTTTTGGAAGCATACATCCAAACAAGGACGGTATCGATTGCGTGTGTGAAGCAAAATTTCTCTTTTTCTCCTTTTTCTTTACCAAAACACTGTTGTTTTAGTAGCCCTGACCTGACGATTAGATTGACAGTGAAGAAGAACCTGTTCTCACTCTCTCTCTCTCTCTCTCTTTCTCTGTGTGACTGACTGTACTCCTTTCTTTGCTAACACTCACTGGCGCATACCAACCAACCAACACTACACATCCATTTTCACCTTCACTCTTTCCATCATATGTATTTGTCTTAGTATCTTTGCGTAGATTCTATTTCCTTTGTTAACTCTCACAAACATAATCCATCTTCTTCTGATGTGCATCTAACTCATTCTTATTTTGTTTTGTTTCTACTTTCTCTAAATATTTACCCTATAATAAAAGGGTTAGAGGAGGTGAATTTCCCGGCTGTGGTAAGATCTTCTGCGGAGTTCAGGTGCGTGCGGGTGAGCTCCATGGACGAGTCCGAGGAGGAATATGCATACTCAACTGCTGTGAACATTGGAGGGCATATGTTCAAAGGGATTTTATATGACTATGGTCTAGAAGGTAACAGTAATTACATGGGTGGTGCTGGGGAAAGCTCTTCCACCGGTGTTGGAGGGTTGAACCTCGCACCTGGTGCCGTTGTCTCAGAGCCACTCCTTGATCCTTCTTCTTCCATGTATCCAGCTCCTCTTAACACCTTCATGCCTGGTAGCGGTACGCAATTCTTCCCTCAACCACGATCTTGAACACACAAACGCCAAAACAAAGCAAACAAACATAAATTTTATTTTGTTTTTATGTTTTAATTTACTGCATCTTCTCTCAGCCAACTTTGTCTTTCCACTATTTTATGATAATCTTGTAGTCGTAAATTGATACTCATTCAAGTTGGAGAGAATGGAAAAAGAAAGAAAGAGAACAAGAGAAAATGCAGACGTGCCGTGTTTTGTTTTTTATGCAAATGCAAATTACCAATGCTTAACTGTTCTGAAAATATATCATTCTTCTGGTCTTTATTCTTGGTAATTAAGGATATATAATTAGTTAGCTATTGCTATTTTATATGTTTCTTTCTCTGTACGATATTAATGGGCACCTGATTCTAATATTGGGTTGTTCCGCGTTGTGTTTTTTTATGATGTTTTTAGGGGTTGGCTCTTGCCTTCGTTGTTGAATTATATTACGTTGTCTGGTTTGTTCTCAACTTCGAAGCTGCTTTTCCCTGTTTATCCGTATGGTTGCCGGTTTGAAATTAAACTGGAAACACAGTTTTAATCTTCATTTTGACTAATTCTACACGATGATTTCTACTTTCATTTCTTTTTTAAAATTTAACTCTTCATTTTTCGGTATGGGCGTTCCAACCATGCATGAGCATTCAAGTTTAAAAGTTGAAAGATTTCTCTCCCTCCTTCCCATGCGATGCTGTAATTTTTAACATCTTACTCAATCTAAATTTGCATAGATGTGACGTTGATTACTAATGAGGAAATATTGTTAATCAATATGCTCATATTTAATGCACATGCAGCAAACTATACGTATATAGGAGAACACTCCATTTTATGTTTAATGAGCATAGGTTATGGTATAATACAAAATGTTGCTTGATCCAAAAACACCAAAATAAGTAAAACAAAAGGAAAGGTTAAGATGTCAGCATGATTCGAAAACTTGTGATGCAATATGCTCTCTCCATCTCATGACTGTCAACCCTGTACTCTCTGATCAGTATCATGTAATTCAGTTTTTCCCTGAGATGTGTGCTAATGTGATATAACTACTTATACTACATTTTATAGACACAACGACATATCCCGTAGATAATAACTACCTAGCATGGAAGCAACTTTTTGTGGTGTTGTGAACTACGCAATATACCCTTATTTTATATAATATTTAATTTTATTTAATATTTTTTATTTTAATATTTGACATAGGAGGGATAAGGTGGAAAAATTGAGAATAGATACAAGACTAACTTGCATTTTTTTATTATGGTTTTTATTTTATGTTTTTAAAGAACTTTTCTTTTCCTAGCAAGCTATACATTGGAAGACATTAAAGCAAGCCTTTAATCTAATAAATAATATTTTTTTTCAACGAAATTTTTTACACCGATTTGATGAAAACATTTCGCATTCCATATGTCATGTCATGTAGGTTTCACATTTCCTACTCCGAAGCATATAAACATATCTAACATAGACAATGATCAATTGCATTATTTTTCTTGTCTCTATATAAATATTCCTATCACCTCTGCAATATTTACTTTTCCTTTTTCACCCTTAATAATGGAGGTTTTTTGAAGCTTTGTCAAGTATGAGTAACATATTATAAAGTTTTATCTATAATGTAGAAGACATAGAAATATAATTAATTTTGAACAAATGCATCATTATGTGGACAATGATAATAGATAAATCTGTTATAAAGTCAGCTATGAGGAATGATGCATGAAGGTATTGGAATCTAACTGACATATTTCTGATCTTTCTGATTCTTTTAGTTTGTCTCTGGTTTCTGAAAAGCTTTTCTGTTTGGATTTGACTACTTATGGTTTATAAGTTTAATATCTCGGGGACTGACACTTCATTGGCCGTAATGGTTAGTCTTACTGGGTTGAATATATGAAGTTTGGAGTTTATATTAAGTGTTCAAAATCTAAGCCTTAATGCTAATATTCTCTCTTCTACTTAAAGATGTTGTGCTCGAGTTTTAATTTTCTTGTTTGGTTGGTCAAGGTTCACGGGATTGTCAGAACTTTTAATAGTATGTACTTGGCCTTGTGGTATTATTTTTATGTATTCTGTGTTATATACGCAAAAAGTTACGGTATCAACCCAGGAAGCTATGTCTGTCAAGTTTTTATCTTGGTTGGTAAAGGCTTTAGTAGTAAAAATATTAAAAATATATTGCTGTCACATATGATTATTAACGTTGTGCAAAATATATTGCTGTCGTATAGTGTTAGAAAATATATCTGCAAAAAACAATCAATAAGATGGAAGGATACAGTAGACTTTATTAACGATGTTGGCATATAAACATTTTTGACCTAAATGATCTGAATGCAATTTACTATTTGATTCAGTAATTAGAATATAGAACTTATATGCTTCAAAAAAAATTTAATGCAGAATCTCTCTTTGTACTGTGTAGGTTTCACATGGTCTTTATACCTATTAATTTTCTCTTTATGAACTTGTGTTTGACGCCTATCCTTAATGCAAATACATTTTATATCAGATACCATGTGGAATTAAATTCTTGGTCGCAATCGGATGTGTAACCACATGTATACAAGTAAAATGCAAATTTAGCCTAAAATAGTGTAATTACTCTTACCTCATAAGAACTTCTCTGAAAGTTCATTTTCCAGTTTCGGTTGCGGATGAAGCTCATTTGTCACCACCTCAATCATCTTTTAAATACTTTGATTTATCCTGCTTCATTATAAAGTACGTGTATTTAGTAAGACGGTAAAAAGCATAGTCACTACTTTTAACATCAGTATCCATCTTCAGGAATGTAGTGCACTGGTGGGATTTCCCGAGTTTCATGTTATTATACCAGTGAATCCTCTCAAGCGCAGATTACTCATGTTCAATATTTTATTGTCTATTTAATAAATTTTAAAATATGTCCAACTAATGTATTTATTGTATGCAATAAAAGAAATAAGTACAAATTTAAGACCATGCTTTTATATTAAATTTTAACACAACTGTGTATTGAGCAGTAGAAAAGCAAGTTTACTTTGGTTTTTCTGGTGTTTGTTGTTGCGAGTTTTTTCATAACGAAATGTGCTTTAGAAAATAAAACGACAAGCGCTTATACTGATGCAAAATGGTTGTATAGCATGTGGGGTAGGTCTGTATTAAACAATTAAAATAATTACTGTATGTACGTTTATGTTTTGGGCACAAAATGAAGGCTAAGGAAATAAGAAAATTTGTGGATTCTTTTATTTTTCATTTGTAAAATACTGATGCCACTTTACCAATTGCCACGGACGTGGTTGATAGTGGTGATCTGATCTCTATGATCTCCCGCTTTAAATTTTTGCTTCTTTCTTGGATTCGTATTCTTTTTCATGCAATAAAGAGTACAATAGCATAGTGGACTTTGCCAGTGCCAACTCGAAAGCAAGGGAATAAACTTGAATGGGTTCATTGATGAATCTTGGGGTCTATATTTCAATTCTACTGTATCCATTGCTTTGATTAATAAATTATTTTAATTCCGTAGCCTTTGGTTTAACCCTAGCACATTCAGCTCTATTCAAAACAAGCCCCAAGGCCTAGTTCTATCTTTATACAAAAGGTTCTTTCTATCATATACACATCATAAGTGTTTGTTTACATACATATAAAGGAAAAACTATTAAAACTGACATTTGAGGAAATTGTAGGATATACACACCTTGATTTCATAGCTAGCTTTTGATCTAGTCCCAGCCTTTGGAAACTCTAATGAAAACAGTTCGCCATTGCGACAAGGAACTTAAGCTAAAACTGAGCTTGTTTGTAGGTTTCAGTTGTTTATGGTGTTGTGTACTGCTGCTTTGAATGCTGGTTTTCCAGAAGTATATATTGTGTGAAATGGTCAAAAGGTTGTGGAAACAGATGCCACACCACTGGCATTGAGCAGTTTGAAATAGACTACACAGTTCACGTGTCCATAATAATTGTATTATAATTGAAGTAAGGCGTCTGAGGGAGGTGGAAGCAATTGGAAGTCTGATTTGAACAGATTTATTTGTAAAGCAGGACCAAAGCACCCAAATCTAATGAACACTAGGGCTTCTTGCAGAATAATGGGTGGGTTATGTTTTGGTACTGCTTCAGCGGCAGCATGGCAGTACCATAGGGTGAGCCAGAGGCATAGGAGCCTAGTGTGCACCATAATGGAATGGTGGTCTCAGCACTGTGCCGTAGCAGTTTTGGTGGTCCCACCAAGACTTGTGCTGGTTGGTTAGGGATGACTCAGGCAGCTCTTACTTCTTCTTCAAAATGCTTTTTTGTGTTGTCTACTGAGAGATATGTGTCCATGTCCCTCAGACTAAGAAACTCTCAAGTGAAGATGATGAGTAGGTTTGTCGATGAGGTCGTAATAGTGAATGTAAGAAACAAAACCTATTAATTTGTTCTGATCAATTGTGTGCAGTGGGAGGGTGGTGATTTACTTTGATCATGCGAACATGTTGTCATGTTTGTGCAGAGTTGTTAGTTTGTGCATTTGATGGATGTTGTTGAAGGGTAAGATAGCGCATAATACAACACAAGTACTTAGTTCATGGTATAACTCTTGTTCTGCCACCCATTTATTATTCATTTCATAGATAGAATTTGGATTTATTGATGCATAGTTTTAACACTTTGGTGCTGCTGTTTGTGGGACTAAAAAGCTATCCCTTCATTCATTTAATTAATGAGAAAAAAATGAAAAATTTATAGATGCTATAGACAATAGGATATGATGAAAATATAAAAATTAGGGCTATGTTATAGGGGTGCTTAAAAAAATTGGAGAATCTAAAAGTTGTTAGTCTTTTTAAAATTAAATATATAGGGTGCTTTCTTTTATTTGTTAAAAATAAAAGTTCAATTATTGATGTCATTATATGTTTATTTTTAACAAATAAAAAAAAAATCAAATATATCTAAAATGATAAGCATTGAGACAGTGATGGTTAAATGGTATTTTTTTTAAAAATTCTTATAATATATTAGGTAAAACATAGTATTCATAACTTCTTCATATTAAAAATTACACTTCACTTATGAATGTGATAATTCATAAGGCTATTATTAAAATTGAACAAAATAAAATCAAATAATGGTATTGATAGTTATTATTATAATATAGAGTTTGATTTGTGTTAGTTATGTGTGTGCATATGTTTGACTAATTTTACATTAATAATTTGAAAAAGACTCTTTCCAGAATCGATTTTGATGTGTAGTTCATAAAGGATTGGGCTGACAGTGACTAATCAATTTTAGTAAAATAATTAATAGTTTAAAAAAGTCATTTGAAGGACTTTGTATTGGACAGACTTTTCCTAAGAAGTTTTTTAAAAAAATAAATAGTGTAAAAAATTTGAAATTTACTGATTTAGATAAGATGTACTTTAAACTATCATTTCATAAAGAAAAAATATACTTATGATAATTATATTTATTTTTAATTTAAATTAACTATAAAAATATAATTTGATTATTTAAAAAATAATTGTAATTAATACTATAGTATAATACACAAGAAAAATATTATTAATATATTTAATATTTTTCTAATTTATATTATTATTAAGTAAAATTTATTAATAAATTTTGTAAATATATATTTATATAGGTGAGTAAAATTTGTTAATATAAATTTATTAAGTTAAAAAGTTGTATATAACGAATATTTGAAAAAATATAGAATAATTTAAAAAAATATATAATGGTTTAATTTAAAAACATATTTTTAAAATAATTATAATAGCTAAAATTAATTTTAATATAAGTTAATATTTTTTAATAAATATAATTATTAATTAAAATTTAACAGTAAATTTAGAATGTTTAATAAAATTTATTAAATAAAAGTGTATACTAAAAAGAATATTTAAAAAAATTAGATTAATATTATAATTTTGTATAAAAAAATTTAGATGATCTATATGTAATTTATAAATATTTAATTTTTTTTATCTCTGATAATTAAATATTTAATTTTTTTCAATCAAAATTTTAATATAATTTATATTTTTATAAATATTTGTTATATATATATATATATATATATATATATTATAATTCTAAACTAATTGAAATCATACTATAAGTATGATTTTAATTTACGTTTAAACGAACTAAAGTCTATAAAATACCATTTAAAGAAGAAGTAGATTTTAGTTTATTTTTAAATATATTCAAGTCATATATTTTTAAGTCATCTTTCAAAATATAATTTATCCAAATTAGTAAATTTTTAAATATTTTATTTATTTATATAAATTTAAATTTTTTTTATATTATTTATGTAAAAAAAAATCTGTAAAACCAACTTGTTTATAAGTAATGTGAGTGAAGATGAATTTAATATAATTTTTAACTTAATTAAATTAATTATTTTTGGGTTGAATTTATTTATTTAATAATTTATTTCAATTTAATTGTATTTAAACTGAGTTGAATTATCATTTAAATATATTTAAAATGTAGATGTAAATAATAATTCTTAAATATGAAAAAAAAAAAATTGTTTCAAAATATAAAATCCCAACAAATATATGTAGAGAATAAAATATGAAACTTATAAATCTATTAATGTATTTTAATTAAGTGTATTAAATAAAATTTAACGTATTAAGTTTAATTAGATTTCTATGTGAAATTAGAATACCTAAAGGCCAAATTTGCATGTCAACAAATTATGTTAACTCATTATTATACAGTTTCAAAGTTACATATTTTATTTGCAATTAAAAAACAACATACCTTGTTGGAGGAAGAAATTTGTATTAACAATACAAATTTGGGAGAACATGCAAATGTTTTACAAATATTTGGATCTAATTGAAAATCCAATGTATTGTATGTGACTTTGTTAATGAAATTTTATTGTCATTTAAAATGAATTTAGAGGTGATGAAAGTATAAATATTAATAAATGGAAGAGTTATTATTCTAGTTAACTCTCTTTTAACTATTCTTTATTAATAAATATAATAAGTATATTTAAACAAATTTCCTCACAAACATTTAAAGAAAAAGAATGAGTTTCTTAATAAGTTTAAATTAATTTATAAAAAAAATTCATATAATTTTAAATTTTTATTTTTAATTTATATATAAATTAATATTAATTTACGGAAACTTTATTTTATTTTTTATTTGTTATTTTATATGTATTTTGAAAATTTATCGAAATAGAATCATAGTATAGTTATAGTGGTTTTAACTTTTACATCCAATGGCTTTATTATTTTATATTATTAATTATATAAGAAAAAATTAAAATAATCAAGATCTTTAGTTTCACTAGCCACTTTATTATTAATTAATTATATTATTAATTGCATATCAGTGTGCCATGATTTTTTTTTTTTCACTAACTTTCTAATGAATACATAAATTTATAGACAATATGGCCTAATTAATAAAATAAGCAAGAACTAAACCAGGTTTTGCCTTCCCTGTGTTTATCATGAAAATTACAATTACTAACAATTTCATTTTACTTCTAAGCTTTGTTTATATGTTGTAAGAAAGTGTTGTAAAATTGACATGCTAATGTACACGTGAAGAATCATATACCTATTTTCATTTTATCCACTAACAAGGTAGTATATGTTTATAATTAAGAGGAAAAAAAAGTAATTAACATCCATAATCTACTTCTTATTTTATTTTAAATCCTAGCCATTTCGTGTTAGCTTTATTTCCTTAAAATATTTTCCTACATTAAACATAATTAAATTTAACCTAACTTGCTAGAAATAACAATTTAAGAAAAATATAACTTCTAAGAATAGATTATATATATGTGTGTGTGTTTGTTTGTTTGTGTGTGTCAAACGCGAATAAGACATGAGTCCATGAATGATCGAAGCATGAAGGTGTGTACTTGCTTTTTTTATGATCAACTGAAGTTTGGCTCAGTAGGCAGCCTTCTCTCTACAAAACTGTCAGTAATAATAAGTAAAATCAGAATGATAAACAAACATAAAGTGAAAGGAGACAAATAATTATAATACTTCTCTTTCAGTATGTATCAATGGCACCTACAAACAACTCTACATAAAGTTTCGTGTTAGAAACAGTTCGACTGTAATTAGCTATAGTCATCATTTCTTATAAGATCAATGCTACACTTCTTCTCTACATTTCTTTTTGCATATTTAGTTGAAAAAAAAATGCTAAATCAAAATCAAATAACTTAACATCTTAAAGATTTTAAAATAATTGTTAATATTTACTCCAATTAATAAATAGGATTTGAACAGGAACAGGTAGAAATGCCTATTTTTTTCTCTTTATGATTATAAAGGCATATGATAAGGCTCTAAAATCAAAGGCATTCTTCCACGTACAAGAAACCGAGTCATATTACAACTTTTTGTTCTATTACCTACTGTTTGGTTGTCAAATAGCATTATGCCACTAACCATAAAGTTTAGCTAAATTGATTAATAGTTTTAATATATTTTTTTATTACATAGGTTATAATTAAGTTTGAATCTATGACTAGATGCAAATTCTCAAATATCTTGCAGCTAACCTAATCCTAGTATCTTAAATTATCAATATTTTGATAATATTAGTTGAGGGGGAAAAGTGTCTTAGGTTTATTAATTAACAGTATTTAAACATATTTTTAACTTTTGTAGTTTCGTTTAGTCATTTTTTAAATCAAACATAAAAAATAAAAATCGATTCTCGTATATGAAAGTAGAGGATTCATTCCCATAAAAAATATAATTTTACATATTCCTAAATTTAAGCTAGGTATGATGCGTTCTAAAATAAAGATTATATAAGTCGATTTCATATTTCACAATTGCATTTTTAAACACTACGAGAAATAAAACCTTAATAAGTATGTTGAAGGAACTATTATCAAAAGAAAAAATGTTGAACGAACACAATTATTTGCTGACTGAAATGAATTTGCAAACAAAAGCACGTAATAAGTTAAATAAAAATTCTTTCAGATAAACTTGGGGATGAGGCTTGTTTCAAATAAATTATTAAATTTCCCAAAGTGATCCAGACAGACATACCTTGAAAATAGCTGCGCACGTCTCTGCCTCCCTTTTCCAGTGAGCAACAGTAATAAAGTATGAATGAGTTGGATACTAGAAACTGATTTCTCTTTCTAACCCTTTTCTTCCTTTTCACAGGGTAAAGCTAAAGCATGGTGGTTCACTCATAATAACCAAAACAAAAGCTTATCACTATCTCTTGAGGGTGGTGGATCTAAACTCATTCTTAGTTAAAATCACGGCACATCCTTAACTCTCTTTCAAGAATTGAGTAACATCGTAGTCCCGTGCAGATTTATTTATAAAGTTGGCTCAAAATGAAGAGGAATTTTGGTACGATGCATTAAATACGTCCCTAAAAGCAAGAAATCCTTGGGAAGAGTTAGAAAAACCGTTAGGTGAGTTTCTCTAGTGCATCAACTAATTCTGAACAGGTAACAAGTGTGTACAGTATAGCTTCCTCGTAACGGAAGGTAAAAAAATCCCGGAAGCAGACAGTATAAGTTTCCTTATAATATTATAACATCAAATTTCCTTACATTCTGTCCAAATTTTACAATCAACCGTCTAGGGCCGTTCGCTACCTCCTATAGAGACTTCCTCAAGCTCTACGCATTTTGTGTACTCTTGACTCTCCACTGGTTGAGCACACCTCACTGTTATCTGTTCCTTCAATAACACCGTGAAGTTGGGGTAGTATAAATTTCAGTTCCAGCTTTTCACCGAGGACCCGCTGAGGGACGAGGCTTCCCCTTTGCGGAATTCAAGTGCTGGGTAACAAATATAACCCCCATCACGACTATGAGACAACCAACCAGCATGCTGAAGAAGAGAGCACCCGGTTGCCTTGTCTGAACAAAGCCGTACACTCCATTAGAGGTGACAAGAATAAGGTCAGTGAGCCCATCATTTGAAAAGTCCTCACAGATCATAACGTGTGTTGGTGGAGCAGGTAGCTCAATTGTAGCCAATATACTTCCTCCCGGTGATATTATTACGGCCTCCTGCTCACCAGCTGCAAGGATCATTTCCTGACTATCATGCAACCGCAAGGAAAGAGGCTTAAGTGTGGGAATCACCAGACCACCTTCCATCATTCCTGATGGGGAAGGCAGATTTGACCATGTAACACCAGTTGATTGTTGCCACTGCCAAATAGCATCATGACCATGCAAGCCAGGGGAGTATGATGTAATCTACAAGAAACAATTTTTTCCAAGTCACAAATATCAGTGTCAATAAAATTGTTAGAAAAAGCACTAGAAAAAGCTTCTCTCGCATTTCGAACGATCTTTATTTCGAATGGTGCATGCAATTTAATCCTAAAATTCCATATTTCATAAGATTCAGTAAACGTTTCTTTTATAAAAGATGTAATTCCCAATTATGATATAAAAGCCACAATCCAAATTATTTGTAACTGGAAACAATTTGATAAACGAAATCAGAAATAGTATTGGTGCTCAACAAACAATGGAACAAATGTTGTACCTCTCCACGATTTGTCAAGAAGATAACATCGCCATGGCTTCCCTTCCGATGCCTATGTCCATAACTTCGAGGAATTAGAATAGGCGTTGCTACCTCTAGAGAGGCAACATCTGAACCTTGACTGTAGCTTCTATAAAGTTCTCCATGTTGGAATAAGTTAAAATGGGTATAATGACAAATAGATACGTTAAAGAGTTGTTCCCGTATTGGTACACCAGATGTTGCAACGGCCCAACAAGGACGTAGCACTTCCATAGACCCACTAGCTACAGTCTGCTCAGCACCATTTCCTCCAACAGCCTGATAAGAAGAATATTCCAGACATCAGGCAAGATCATCCTCCATTTGCTATCAGGCTAAATTAATATGGTCTAGCTCGATTTTTCAATTAGAAAGGGTAAAAAACATGAACCTGCACATGATCTAGAACTCCATCACCATTAATATCAGCATGTAGACCACCTTCCTGAAGATGAAGCTGAAATAAACAAATTTCTCGTTACATTGGACATTAAAATGTTTGCAAATTATATGAAGGAAGCTACATAAAATTTTGCTTGAATAATACAACCACAGGATAAAATATTATGACTAAAAAATCAATGTGCTTAATAAGCTAAAAATAGTATCAGAAGAAGATTTAGCTTTACAACTACTTGCAGCCTTTAATGGCCTCAATAGATTATTTAGATAAAGCTTTCTTGTAAACTAATCAAGAAATGCATGGTAAAGCAATAAGTTCAAGTTGACTAAAGGTTATATGTTTACCTTGCATATTGTTCGACCAGATGCCAGGTGAAGAGCTTCTATGCCCTCCTTCTGGTGAGCCACAACAACATTAGGAACCCACCAAACCTGAGTGTGATTGGTTATGGTGGGAACATAGGGAAGGTGCTGCAATCCAAGATAAAAACATCATGACTGCAAGTTCTTTACCCTTTTCTATCAAAAGGTTGATTATCTCATAGTGTCATAAAATCTAGTCAATTTTATTTGTTACAAAACCAATCTCATTAAGAAATAACATGATCAAACCCCTAATCAGGAATATCTAATTTAGACCTGCTATATGTTTTACAACAGTAGTGATCACCTACTCTGGCCTTTGCACCTAAATAGTTTAGAGCCAGTAGACTATGCAAATGTATAGCAACTCAAGTTTAAATCCTAATTATCATTATGTCAATACAATTGAATGAATTCCAATATGAATTATCAAATATAACCAGCTTTGTTAGCGGTTGCATGACATGGTTAGCATATAACCTTCTTAGATTTTGCTGAACCAGCATAATTTGCTGCTTTCCCAATTATGTTTGAAATTTTTTTGGTTGAGTCCTTCCCTGGAGGATGGTTTTCCTCAGGCTTGTGAAATGGGTAACTCATTGACTTTCCATGTGTTTTCTTCAATGCTTTTCTCTTGTGCCGTCTGAAGTGGGCAAGCTTCAACAAAGTATCCTCTCTCCTATCCTGATAAACACATTTATGTCAAGTATGGACAGTATTTGAGATTAACATTTGGTATAGAAGGCTAATCAAGGTTGTCAAATATAATTTACCCAACGATGAGGCATAACTCCCAGGATTGATTCTCTGAATTCCCTGCATTCAAACTGGAATTTCACATGTCAAAGGAAGCAACTTTTAGGGGCATATCTATAATTAAAAACAACGACTTCTGAATAACATAAAATTTAGACAAAATACTTTCACTATGTATGTGCATATGTTAGTGTTTCCACACATAATGGAGGGATTGATGACAGGAGTTCTTCTGGTAAAGTTCATACAAGCAGGCGGATATTTGTTTTAATTGTTGACCTTTGTAAGAGAAAAGGTGGATAACATGAAAATATGACAAGAACCATAGTTTCCACTCCACAGAAAGTTAGGAACACACTGACAATATGCACAGAAACACTTTTAGACATTTTGTTTGAATTGTTTTGATTATTGCAATGTGATAAAATGGAGTGAGAAAGGACTGTATTACTTATACTTTGTTTGGAACTTACTTTGAATTTAGGGGATTAATGAGAAAAGGAAAGGAATGAATAAGTTATTATCTTGGAATTACAGCTTTTACTTGCACATAACATTTGAACTGAACTAAAAGGGCATAATAGTAAAATCAATAACTACATTTTTAGGTTTTGTAATCAATATAATGGAAAAAGAAAAACAATGATTTCATTGGTTTCCCCCAAATCTGGCCTGGTGAGAGCTGAAAGGTTATAAAGAAAAATAATTTTGTATAGCATTATTCCATCCACATCTCACTAACCCAGCTTACCCATAGAAGTAGGATTTAGTTGAATAACTAAAATGTAAGTACCTCTCCAGGTTGACGGGTATTCAGAGCATGAACATCGAGCTTGTAGTTATGCTGTGGAAGTAACTGTGATGCGTCTGAAGAATGTGCTTCAATGTTCTAAATGAAAAGACAATACCATCAATTAGAATAAAGGATAACACAACACGAGTATTCAACAAAATAGATGTTAGATTAGTGAACATTAACGTTGCTTTATCCTTGCAGCCAAGGTCTGGTTGTAGCTATTGTTAAATGTCAGATTAGCATCAATAACAAATTCAATCAGACTTGACCATGATGTCGGTTCACTTGGTTGTAAAACATCTAATATCTGGTGTCAAAAGACAAGACTAACTTTGATACTTGTTGGGAGGTGGTTCCATTTCTTTCATGGGTATTTTGGGACCAGTGCATTAAAATGCTAGTACATATGCTAACATCTAATATCTGGTGTCAAAAACAGACAAGACTAACTTTGATACTTGTTGGGAGGTGGTTCCATTTCTTTCATGGGTATTTTTGGGAAAAATGCACCAGTGCATTAAAATGCTAGTACATATGCTAACAGCATAACTTTTAGCATCCTTCTACAAGGGTATAGTTTATTTGACAACAGACTATTGCTCATTATGTTCTTTATTTATTTTTTACTTTAATCATAAGTTTTCTTCAGTTTTCAAGTTTCCTCCTGAATTCACCTAGATAAACTTTGAAGGATAAAAGAGACGGGAAGAAAATAGAGAAAGTGCACTTAAAATATTTAAAGATGGAAAAGTGTATCCTTCAAACAAAGAAAATCAAAGGAACAAAAATGCATTCTTACATAATGAAATTTTAGTTTTAATCTAGCATGATACAACACCTAGACAATAGAACATACTGGAAAAAAGAAGAAGAAAAGAATAAAGCACAGCACCTCATTTTTTCTGCTCCATCGTTCGACGCCAGATCGACCAGCATATGCATAAAATGCAAAATGGCGTAAATCCACAGTTCCAGAGTTTTCGGAAGCCTACCGAAGGCAAGTATCAGAATAAAAACCAAAAACTTCAACCAATTAGGATAAGAAGAGAACTAACATTCTTCAGAAAGAAAGAGAAATTTAAAGAAAACCTTCTCCATAAGGACCTATAGGAGAAGAAAATGAAAATGAGAATGGAAATTGAAATGAGCTACAAAAGGTATGATATTTGTAGAAACTAAGCTTATGGAGAAGTTTATTTCATTTTTCCTTATTCTGTTCTCCTATAAGAACTTATGGAAGAGTTTATACAAACAGGCACATAAAACTGTCTCCAATTTATTTAGCTGCCTGATTATCTAAGGTCCAGATTCTTATGCTACTTGCTGTAAAATGCAGAGTTTATTGGCTTAATTATGTAAAGCCTTAGGGAAATTTTAAGCACTACAACTACATCAGTTTTTGTAGGAATACTAGTATGCTACATGGTGGTAAAACAAAACAGGTAGCAACGTGTCTATACCTCCTTTTCAGTAGTACTTCTTCGTTGTTGCTCAGAAAATTTGGCTCCCATTCCCATTTCTTCAAAAGGATCCATAAAAATCTAAAAGTAGAAAACAGTCAACATAGCTAGATCCAAACATTTGATTCACAAATTAAAAGAAAAAAGACCAAGTTACCAATTTTAGCAAAGAAACAAGTTTGGATTCGAAGATAATACTAAATAAAGAGTAATAATTCGGAACATAAATTAGAGATGTATGAATCCAAAAACATTACAAATATAAGAATCATAAAACAAATAAAAATTTCTGAAATTCTAGTAATGCAAAACATACATTATTATCATACTTTCATCAAACAAAATGCAGAGGAACTTTGCCAGTTTCCCTTGCAGAGTGTAAAAGAAAACAAGGAGATGGCCACAACCTTATGTTATTCATAAGCTGGTAATTTTCTTTACTTTTTAAAAAGGTCGATAAACACCATCAATATATGACAGTTTTGCTATTAGTACACAGAAAGGGGCATAGTAGGAAAATATAATAATAAAGCAGGAAACAATGAGCAAAGTGACACATACATGTGACTGCATTTCCATTCTGCCACCAACAATTATCAATCCTGTATCTCCATGCTTTAGAGTATAATTGCTTATAGAGATAGCAACTTCCCTATGGTGAGCATTATGTGGAAAATCCTCCTATAACAACCACTGAAGGAATTAGTAAAACCCAATATAGAGTAATAACAATATCACTGCACAACTAAAACATCATACCTGTAAATTATTTTCCCACAACTTTTGGAGGTTGGAATCAAAACACATGATGGACCAACCTGACGTTACTACAACCAACACCTGTTTCTGCGGCTGCCCAATTTTATACCGGTCAATATAGCCGGTGGCCATAGCAACAGGCCGTCTCCCAGACATGACACGTACTTTGTCAGGCAACAGAGACACCTCGGCCAACACACGCGCCTCACTGAATCCTTCATCTACACGCCTACTATGGGGCTCCAAGACCTGAGACCCCCATCATAATTACACAATCCAGTTACCAATACTAGTAGTACCAGTCAGAACAAAGTTATTACCAAGAAAAACCAACAATCAAGTAAATACTACAATTTTTTTGTACTATGCACACGCACATTGACACTAGAATTGCAAAGGATGCCAAAACAAGCATGAAAAATTACAAGCGAACGAAAACTAAGAGCAGTAAAGAAGTGGAAACAGGCTCTGAATCGAACGCACCTGAATTTTGGCGTCGTGAGTAGCTACAAGAACTTCCTTCTTACCGTCTCCATTGAGATCAGAGACGAGCGGCGGGGGAAGACGTTCGGCTTCGTATTTGATTGGATACTCATCGGTTAGGTGCATCCACGCGTCTTTGAACGAAATACCGCCATCTTGCTAAACAGAGATCAAATTAAGACATAAAAGTGAAATTGGATCGTGCGATATTGAATGATGAAATTAGGGTTTTTGAGCGAGAGAATGTTGGAAAACAGGGGAAAAGAAAGGGTACCTGAAGAGTGAAGAAAATAGCGAAAGCGGAGAGCATAAGAATGGCCAAATCCCGCTTCCTCATGGCTTTCGTGTGGAATTCAGCTGATGATGTCTCCTCTTCCTCTCCCTCTCCCTCTCCTCAACATTCAATATACGCCCTCCTATTGAGTAGTAAACTCTACTGTTTAGGTCTTCTATGGCTGAAAACCAGTGTCATGTAAAAATTGATTAGAAAAATGTTATGAATTAGTACGGTAATTTGATCATTTTTATAAACACTATCATAAAATTATATTAAATAATTTTTTCATTTTGAAAAATATAACTTGTGAGTATTTTGTAATTAAAATTGTAAAAGAAAAAAATTATGATGGAGTTGCAGATTCTTAAAAAGTTTAACATTTTCATGCGGTTAATTTAATTAATTTAAAATCATTGATGTTTCATATTTTAATTATAAATCATTTATGAAACATTTTCTTCAATCGGAAGGAATTTGATTGTGAATAATGTAGAAAAATCTTTATATTAGAGGATTTACACTTTTTTTTTACATAAAAATAGTGGATGGAGGCTCAAACTTACAAATTGTCTTATTACACAAACGAGTACTCACCAACAACTTATACAAATGCTTGTGGTTCTTACTTATTCCTGTGATTTAGTTTACAAAATCATTTTAGCAAAGTGGTCATTAACTTTTGTTTATCATGTTCTTATTGCCAAAACATTCAGCTCACTTCTCATTCCAAGAGAGGAAAATTTAATAAGATGAGACACGCATTCGAAATGACTGAAAAAAATTATATACAAGAAGCAAGAAAACTTGTAATGGTGTTAAAATAACAAAAATCCATGCCCCATCTAATAGAAAAAACAAGAGGAGGATGTTGAAAAGTTATTAATATCTTAGTATCCGAAAATGTGAATATTACTCATTTTTTTACTAATTTTTAATTTTATAGAGTTTATTTTATTTTATTAGTGTATTTTTCATTCTTATTATAAAGTCAAAACACGAAAAAAACAATGGGTATATAAGATAAGACATACTTAGATGGACTATATGGACTAAAATGGAGAGTTAGTCTTTATTAGAAATTGAATTTTGAGATCGAATCAAGATGCAAGCAACGATCAGATGAATTCATTCCAGATGTTATTATATATTAAAAAAACAATGGGGTTTACATTTTTTTTTTTCTTTTTGTTTGTCCACAAGTTAGATGGATCTATCTTAAACACAGATCCCTCCCCCTCCTTCCCCGTTTTCCTGGTCAATCAGTTCCTAAAGAATTGAACTCTCGGTACTCTTCATCGTGTTCTGCTTCTCTAGGGGATAAGAGTTATCACTATCAGCAAACAATACAGAAAAGACTGAGGAAAATGATGCCCCAAAGAGCTAATCTGCACATAGCCTTAACGTTTTTACAATTTTGTTATGCAGGAAATCATATATTTCTGAGAATTGCACTTGATACTGGAGTAAGCAAGCTTATCTTTCCTGTCTATAGAAACATAACCGCCTTGGTTCTTCTAGGTCCACTTGCATATTTTTCAGAGAAGTATGCAGTTTAGTTCTGTGGTAAATATATAGGAACCCTTTACTTATCCTCAGTTAACCTATCTCACCATTTATTTTATCATTTTGTGTATCTGTTTTCTTCTCTGCAAGGAAAGACAGGCCACCAATAACCACTTGTTGTGTGGTACACTTTTTCCTACTTGGACTTGTTGGGTACGATCCCTTCATGAAGCCACTCCATTTATCAATAAGAGATATATGTTTGGCGTAATTGTTAAACTCCACTTCTGTTTCTGGCAGAATAACAATGAAAGAAGGATTCTATCTCTTGGGTTTGGAGAAAACATCACCAACCTTTGCTGCTGCTATGCAGAATTCTGTTCCAGCCCTCACCTTTCTGATGGCTGCACTACTCAGGCAAGCTATAATCTTTAACTTCTAAAGAAATGATAACAACACAATCTCTAACATTTTTTTTAATAACATAATCTTAGTTATACTAAATATGTATTGAAAATAACAACTTTTTATGAGTCTCACTTCTTATTTTGTCAAGTTTCTCTCCTGATTTTGTAATTTTTGATAAATTTAAACCAATAGTAGTGTGTATGTTAAAAGAAGTATAATAGAAAATGTGTTGTTAACAGTCTTGTGTCAAAAGTCTAATAAATAGGATGATGACATGAAAATTGGTCAAATTTTATTGAAAATGTTTTACAACATACAATATATATAAATTAAACTCAAGAGTATAACATATTTGTTCAATTATATATGGGAGTGCAGATATGAGAGCGTGCACTTCAATAGAATTGATGGTGTGGCTAAGGTCCTTGGCGTCCTTGCTTCTGTTGCCGGAGCTACAATCATTACCCTTTACAAGGGACCTGTTATTTATACTCCGAATTTAGCATTACATCAGGAACAATACTTGTCTATATTGGGGGATACCCCAGGAAAGGACTGGAACTTGGGTGGCATCTATCTCTTCGGTCACTCCTTATGTTGGTCTGGTTGGATTGTGATGCAAGCATTTGTTCTGAAAAAATACTCAGCCCCGCTCACAGTTTCTGCATTTACGTGCTTCTTTGGTGTTGTACAGTTTTTGACTATTGCAGCCTTTTTTGAGAAGGATTCCAAAGCATGGCAGTTCAATTCTAGTGGGGAGATCTACAGTGTTTTGTTCTCGGTTAGTAAATTAAACTGATTGCTCTATTTACATTTTCATCAGCATGTTGGTTCACTTGATTTTTCATTCTACACGACAACTTAGATTTTTCTTTTTGGCTGATGATGGAAGTTGAAATTCAAAGACAAAGCACCACTGTAGCAAGCTTAATTTGGATTTGCCTTTAACTTAATCAAGGATCATAATTGGTGACCTTGACATCAAGAAAACTCATTTTAGTTATTAGTATTTATGATGTGAGTTGTTTTTATGTTAAAGGGAAGTGAAATATGATAAATGAGATGACAGAATAGGCTGGTTTGTATCAGGGACTGGTGACTTCAGGGCTGGCATCAGCAATACAGATATGGACTATTGGCAAAGGAGGACCAGTGCTTGCTTCAATTTATCTACCTTTACAAACATTACTTGTAGCTGTGATGGCATCTATTATTTTCGGTGAAGAATTCTTCTTGGGAGGGTAGGTTCTGATACTCCAAGCAACTTTAATTTCATTGTTTTCTTAAGCAACTTTAATTTCATTGTTTTCTTAAACTTATTTCTAAGGAAAAATATGTTATCTGCTAAAAGCTCTAAAGTATGAGTTTGGACTATCAGAGTTTTGTGGGTCTATGAAGGTTATCAAAACGAGATTCAGGTAGTGAATGGCTGAGATAATATTTTGAATCGTGAATCTTGTATCGAATTGTAAGATTCAGGTACAATGAAAAATTACTTTTAAGTGTATCATATAGATAATACACAATATTGAATGTAAATAATTAAAACTGTAAATAGATAAAAGAAGAAATCGTACAAAACAAAAATATTAGTATGTCTAAGTTTGAGAAGTTTTTGAATGAGTGAGTGACAAATAAAGTTGAAATAATCAAATAGGATAAGTTTATAAGTGTTCTTTCAAATTTCTATTTATTATTGTCTGGGATTAGAAAAATTTATTATTTTCTATTTTGAGGTGCAGGATTATTGGAGCATTCTTAATCATATTCGGCTTGTACCTTGTTCTCTGGGGAAGAAGTCAAGAAACCAAGTTTGTCCAAGAGGTCATAGTCCTCACTGATTCCAAGAATCATTGGGAAGAAAACAGTGGGAATTCTTCTTCCCTCAGCCAACCATTGATTACTACACAAAGCTTTTAGAAGTCAGGGGAAGAAAGAATTAATATGATTGTAAAAATGTGAATGTCACAACATTTCTTTGTTACATTGGGTTAACACTTGTTTTGTTACTAATTTGGCAACCTTTTTGCTATTGAATCTCTAGACATATTAGCGGCATTCCATTTTATTTTTGAGTAAATTAAACTCTTATTGAGACTTCACTCAATCTCATTATATATGAATGACTATTACATCAATTATATTTATACGGATTAATTAAGTATTATTATTAAATTAAAATTTATATTTTTTTTAGTTAGATATAACACTTTTTATCTAATAGCATAGTTCAAGTATCTTATAATAATAATGTTTTTAGTAATTATTCTATGAGAAACTTAACTTGATTGTGATTGGTTCATTTAAATGTGTTAGTATCTTCTATAAAGAGAATAAAAATATATGATTAATATTTTTCAAATAATTACGAAATTGATAAAATATGAGAGCTTATTAATATTTTAAAAATAATAAATTTTCAAACATAAAGTAGAAGATAAATAAGAAAGATTAATGTAATTTAAAGATTGGAACTTCAATCACAAACCAACCAATTATATAATCGAGTAGTTTCAATAAGATCAGTTCAAACACTTCTATGAATGTTGTTCTACATGCTCTCAGACATTTTATTTCCATTTTTTTTTTCATATCCTGAATTTATTTCTTATTTTCATCTATTTGTTTTAACTTAAAACCCCTTTGACTTATCAGTGTGTCCAATATAATACTCACAAAATTTGTTCATAAAAAACGAAATTAAAATAAAAAATTAAGATGAGATGATAGAAAAGAGTTTGAATAATATTTGTTTCACACTCTAGCAAAGACATGAAATGCACAGGAAAAATAATAATAATAATATTATGAAAACGTAAAAGAGTTTAGAAGATAATTCGTTAATTACACACATAGCGTTTACAAGGCTCTGAAGTGTGGGAGGGAGTGAGTAGCTATTCTTCTGCGTCTGGTATAGAAGGTGATTGGATCGGATCCCTTTCTCTTATTTCTTTTCTATGTTATGTGTTGACTAAATTTCATTACTATGCTAGCCTAGGGTTTCTTCTGCTTTGTAATTTCATCCTGAATCATATTGTTTATGTCAACTTAGGGATCATTCTCCCATCAATTCATTTCGCGAAACCTGAATCTCGAATTTCGAAACCCAGGTCTGTTTAAGGAACGAGGTAGTAGCCTAGTAGTAGTAGTAGTAGTAGTCAAACTAGGTTTAGTGCTCTGCCTCATGGTTGTCCCTAAAACCAGAAATTGAGGACCTTAAAAGACATGCAATATTTGAATTCTATCGTTGCTTCATTTGAATCATGGAAATTGGAAATATTAGATACTACAGCTGCTTCTTAGTGATGATTTGGTTTTAGGTTCAAACAAAATGTAAACACCTTTGTTTATGGACATGTTTGATTTTATGACTTTTAGTTTTGTAATGGGTTGTTGTGTATTGGCAAGTTAGTGTTCTTGTTCTACCGACTTTTGCAATGGGAGCAGAGTTGGATACTGAGCAACAGCAGCAGATGATGGAAGGAAGTTATTCGCAAACTATGCAAATTGATCCGAAAAGGGCTCGATTTCCATGCTCCGTTGTGTGGTCACCCCTTCCTGTGATCTCGTGGTTCATTCCATGCATCGGCCACATTGGCATCTGCAGAGAGGATGGAGTAATATTGGATTTTGCAGGGCCTAATTTTGTGTGTGTGGACCATTTTGCATTTGGAGCCGCCACTCGCTATCTTCAGATTCCCAAAGAAAAGGTATATACTATTGCTTAGTCTTTCTTTGTGTGAAGAGAACATAGAAAAGGTTTGCTTGCCCCAGTAAACAAATTGTTCTAAACTAAAGCTGGGACAAATCTAGAAACGGAATGTAAGACTATATCATGAGATTCTTGCTTCTTTGTCAAACAACTTTGAATCTGTAACTTTATTTTGGGGTTTTATTTCTTCATCATGCTGTGATATACACTAAATGGAAGCTTTAAAGAGTTATATTTTGCAGGAACTTAATTTTAGCGCGTTAGTTTTCTGTTCATATATTGCTTCTCAAATGTTGTTTAAAATAATTGTTGGCAGTGTTGTATCCCTCTGGGCCAGTCTGCATACAATAGTGAGGAACACTACATGCAAGAAGAAAATAGAGGAGATTTAAGGACTTGGGATGATGCACTAAGGAAAAGCACTCAAGAATTCCAACATCGATCTTACAATCTCTTTACCTGCAACTGCCACTCGTTTGTTGCCAACAATTTAAACAGGTTGGATTTCTTGTCTGGTGGATGGAATGTGGTGAACCTTGCAATTTTTATTTTATTCAATGGACGTTGGGTCAGCAAAGCATCTATGCTTAGTTCTATCTTACCATTTGTGGTTGTATTTTTTCTTGGAGTCACATTCGGGGGCTTCACTTTCTTAAAGTTTTGGTTCTTTTTCACTTTCATTCTTATTGGTTGGTTCCTTCTTGGTACTTATTGCTTCAAGAACCTGATTCAATTGTAATGTCTTTTTCTCTGGTTCAATTTTGTATACAACAATAATACGGTACTATGTTGGTGAAACATGACTAATTAATCATATACTTTGTGTTCAGATAATTTTTGTTGTCAAAGGCTTGTGTATCATTTTGTTATAGATAAAGTGGTTTGCAGCATCCTGCGCCACATCTTATTGATGCCAAGATATTTTGTCCAAAGTCTCTGTAACAGATTGTGGTTGGTATAAATGGATTTTGATTGGCTTGGCCATTCACAAATTTTGTTTTACTATTGGAAATGGGAGGGGTGCTGCCATCCTATTCATTGAGTTTTGAATTGGACTTCTTTGATTTTTTTTGTTTTTGTTTTAGTAATTAAGTCAATGTGAATTTCACGAGCATGAAAAAATACAATGCAAAAGTCTGCTGCATAATATGTTGCAGTTATAGAAGACTATGCTGTACGGACACCCTTGATGCAAGTATGAAACTCCAAATGCCATTAGCAAGAACATTGCAGTGGGTTGTGTGAAATAAAACTTTGCTATCTTTTAGTTTTTTTAAAAGAAATCCTTCTAAAGGAATGTGTAACCAATGAGGGGAGGCATATTGTTCTGATGGGAGATATATCCGTGTGTCAAAATCAAATAGTGAAGAATTCATAAAAGGATGGCCAAAAAGAAAAGTATATATAAATCACGATTCCTGAAAATGGCAAATCCAGTGAATTGCGAATTTTAGCAACAACTAAATTCTATTTAATCTATGGATGTTTGGTATGCGGTTTTTATTAAAAATACATCTAAACCTAATTTAAATTTTTTTATCAAAGATGAATTTATTTTTATTTTTAAAATTAAAATATAATTATAGAAAATATGTTAATTAAAGTTGAAAAATATAAAAATAAAATAAAAATAACTTTATTAAAAATAAAATTAATTAAAATAAAAATTCTAAATCCCAAACCAAAACACAAAAATAATTGAATATTTATCTTTTTAATATTGAAATATATAATAAAAATAAATACAAAATTAAAATAAAAAATAATATTTATCCTGTGAATATTAAAATATATAATAAGATTAAATATGAAATTAAAATAAAATTAAAAAAAACTTATAATTTAAATAAAAAAAATTATTTAAATAAAAGGTGAGAATGTGTGATGAAAATAAAGAAAAATAAAAATTGATGACGTGATATTGGAATAATCTAGTGATATTGGAATAATCTAAAAATTTTGGGTTTTAATTTGTAATCGGATTATTAGATCAATTTTCAGTTATTTTTTAATCGATTTTGTTTTGAATCTTCAAATTTAATCAATAAAAAAAATATTTATGAAAATATTTATATAATTTTTTTAAAAATAAAAAATATTTATTTTAATTAAAATGTTAAATTTGATGAGAATAATATTGTATTTTCTTAATATCAAATTTTATTTAACTATATATATATATATATATTTATTTGCAACTTCAAATTTCTAGAAAATTAAAAAATATTATTTTACTATAGGGCTTCAATGTTGCCTATGTCAATGACATATTGACAGTGGAGTTACTGGTAAAAATCCCTTAATTCATCTTATCCTATTCAACATAATGTAATTTGATTTATTTATTTATCAAAGATTAAAAATTATTGGAATATTATTAATTATTTTCAAACATTTTATAATATATTTTTTAAACAAACTTTTAAATGATTTCAATTTTTAGAAGATATTTATATTAGGTAATGCACAGTTTTATGAAAAAATTAATATATGTCCATTTGAGGTAAAAAGGATACACTTTTTTTTTTTCATTTTATTAATTAAATCTATAAAAGATAAATACATAAACTTTGTATCTTATGCTTAAAAAATAAGATATGGCTATTTAAGGTAAAAACGCGTACTTTTTAGGTGTTTTTTTTTAATTTGATTAATAAAATCCTTAAAAAAAAAAAGTCAAAACAATAGAGAAAAAAATATTCACGTCTGTCCCATAAAAAGTAAAATATGCTTCTTAGCATATTTCAATACGTTAAAGTATATTAAAAAATTATTATTATAATTTAAAAAAAAAAACACAAAAATACTTTTCAAAAAAAAAAAAAAGTAAATATGTATTAACAAATATTTATAAACGTTCATTTCCAAGAATCTTTTTTGACAATTTGTAATTATAATTATAATTCTTTATAATACACTTAATGCGTAGCTTGTAACGTTAATAAATCTCAAGAGAATTCTTTTACAACAAAATAAACAAATGAAAAGATACAGTAATAGAGCAGGAGGACTCATGATAATTTGAATTCAAAATTTTGAGAAACGGTGCATTTAATTTGAATCATGATTTTTTTTTTTTCTAAGAAACTGAAGGATAAATACAAATTAATTGGGCAATTAATATATTATTTATTTGGTGTGCATAGCAGAAAAGAATGCACAAGATGAGAAGAATATTCCAAAGAAGATCATGACCTATGGCAAAGTGGTAAATAACGAAAAAGGCAAGCCCTTTTTGGCGAGAGTGGATACCCTTACGCGTTGCTTATTTAAAGTCGTGACAGAGCACTTGCTATGGCCATGTATCGAAATTTGTAACCGTCAAGGTTTTTTCCTGAGAAAATAAGGATTGTGAGAATGGCAGGAGGATCAGAAGAGGGACAAGTCATTAGCTGCCACAACGTTGAGGCATGGACCGAACAACTCCAAAAGGGCAATGATTCTAAGAAACTCGTACGTATCAATCAACCCATTAATCTTAATATGCATGGATCGATCTCAATTTATGTTTTGATTCTTAACTTGTTTTGCTTTTGTTGTTATTTTCATATCATGCATCTGGGATTCTATAGTTTATGTCTCATGTATAGTTTTATCAATAAATTGTTTGAAGCTTGCCTCTTTGGATTCGATCTGTGCTTAACTTTGTTGTTGTTGTTGTTATATTTTGATGTCACCTTCCTTGATTCTGAAATTTTACTGTAAGAGTATTCTGGAAAAAAGTTCTTCTTTTTTGTTTGCGGTGATGATTTGTATTACTTTCAGAGGAATCTATGTTTTTCTGAATTCAACAGACTATATATACTTATATGAAATTGCACTTTTCTCAGACTGTGGAGAATCATATGTAGAAGTGGTTATCTTTTTCACTGTTTTTCTCACTATACCCATGTGATAGAATTGCAGTTTTCGTAGACTAATTGTGTTTGGAGAAGATTATATGTAAAATTATTGTTCACTATTTTTGTTAACGATATTCATGCGAGAATTACACTTTTTGTATATATGTGAGTTTGGATTTTAAAATGATTTTGAACTAAATTAAATTTTAGTTTTCCTGTTCTTGGTGTTTGTTATGTATATCAGATTTACCATAGAAGTCTTTTTGCACATTCTGCACTTTTTGCAAGATCTGTCAGATAGGGTTTGTGGAGGATCTGATAACCCTAAGAGAAAGAGGAGAATCACGAGATATATGAGATTAACTAATATTTGATGTAAATATGAAAATAAAATGAAACCAAATATTTCATCAAATAAAATTCAGATTTAAGTAGTTTTTTGTTTTGATCTTTAAATTAAGAGCGGTAGAGGTAGCAGATTGTTGTCAGGATTCTAGCAAGAGTATGGTAAGATAATTAATGAATTGTTCGGTTGTAGTTTGGCTGTTTATGATGCATAATAAATATTATATTTACATCCATTTTAGAAAAAGGTTAAATTTTTTGGATTAATTTAAGAATCTAAAATTACTTTTACTTTGAAATAACAAATTTCCATTCTTGATTTGGTTATTGAAATTTGTTAGAGTATATTGTTTGTTAAAATAATTTTTTCATTTTCTGCCTATTCTATTTAGATAATCTTTTTCAACAGTCCTGTATGGTTCACCTACCCATAAATTTTAACCTAATCAAGCATCAACCACTCCAGTCTGCAGTACCATAAATTGAAAAGTTTTCTAGATTCTCCAATCGAAATTTTAAAAATTTAGGTCTTTTGAAAGTAGTAAGACCTAAACATGCTAGTTTTATCTTATGTTTAATAGTATTTAAAATGTTATTACATGTCAAATTGTGTCAGATTGTTGTGGATTTCACTGCTTCATGGTGTGGACCATGCCGTTTCATTTCACCATTCCTGGCTGAGCTTGCTAAGAAGTTTACAAATGTGATATTCCTGAAGGTGGATGTAGATGAATTGAAGGTAAAATGAATACATAGTTATGTTTATTGTAATTTTCCTACCAAAATAGCAGATAAAACAAGGAAGAATAGATTCAAATAATTTGTTGATTGCAGACTGTTGCTCAAGATTTTGCTGTTGAAGCAATGCCAACTTTTGTGTTTGTGAAAGAGGGAAGTCTTCTGGGGAAAGTGGTTGGAGCAAAGAAGGACGAATTGCAGCAGACAATAGAGAAACATGTGGCTACAGCAAGTGCTTAATCTTGCTGGTCTCAGTTGTTTACTTTCACCTTCAAAGACATTATGAAACATGGTTTCGTCTTTATATTTGATAATCTTGTACTAGACTTGTTTTGGTGTTTTGGTTATTGCACTAAGTAACTTTTTACTGTGTTATCTATATACTGGTGCTTTGTTCCGGTCTTAAATAATAGTGGATGGTATTACATGGGCTTTTCTCATTCCTTTTTTCTTTTGGTAAAATAAGTTATTTATTAAAATATTTTTTATGAACTTTTTAGGTTTGTTTAAATCTTATAATATATATATATATATATATTTAAACTTTGTTAAAAAATTACTCTCATCAGATAATGACTTTTATAATTTTTTATATTAGTTTGGTTTTTCTATTTTTTCTAAAGGATAATCTTATTTAAAAAATTTAAATATAAAATAAATAATATATACAATTTTTTCAAATAGATATCCACAAATAATACTAATTGTATTTACCATTATTAAGTATATGGAACAGAAAAATGGAGTCTAAATTTTTTTCATAATAGGATTTAGACCTTTTATGGGTATTTCGTATTTTTATTTATCAGTTTCAAAGATAAATATTTTACCTAAATTATCTATTTACTTCATCATGATTCTCTCTATATTTTCTTTAATTAACTGTTACATGATAAAAAAAATTTGCACTTATGTAATCATATACGAAGTTTAGTTTTGATATTTTTCTTTTACAATCATTTTATCACATATTAGATATATTATTATTTTTGGAAAAAAAATCATATTTTCAAGTAAATGAAATGTTTTCTTCAAGGAGAAACATCCTTAAAAAATATATAATAAATATTTGTCTCCACAACATACTTATCATTATATTTTATTCCAAATATAGTTATAATATTGGGTATTAATTAAGGATATTGTAATTTAATTTTAATTATTTTAAATATTAAAATATTATTATTAAAATGATTAAATATTTAAATTAGTATTATTATCATTATTAATCCTATAATTAATCTCGTATATTATTTTAATTATTATTATTATTAATCCCACAATTAATCTGATATTTTTTAAAAATTATTATTATTTAATCTTTTAATTCATCTCATGTATTATTTAAAGTTTTTAAAATATTTAATTTATTAATGTCTCTTTTAAAATATCAAATATGTTTTTATGTCTGTATAAACAATACCTTATCTAAAAACAATTTTATTATTAAATATATAATTTTATTTTAATATAACGTTAAAATAAATTTTTTGTTATTGATTTGATAAAGAGATGCTCTAGTGTATTGATAAAATAAAATGTAAATTACTTTGAAGGCTTAAGTTTGATTTTTCTCCAAAGGAATTTTTATTTTATTTTATTTCTTTTTCAGTAGTTTTTGGGAAGCACATGTAGACAGATGTGACCAGTAGTGTCAATAGACATGAAGTGCCTCTGCAAGATTCATCCTTTCATGTAAATACTTTTTTTTTTTTGGTAAATTATTTTTTATTTTAACCTACTATTTTATAAAAGTCTTCTCATTCTCACTGGAAAAAAATAATCTAGCTTAATCACTAAGCCAAACCAAAAAAATATAATTAAGTTAACTTTAAAAGATAAAAAACAAAAAACTTGTATTATTTAGACTAAGCAATTATTTAAGCTAAATTTATAAAAATAAAAAATAAACTTCACACACCATAAAAACACTCATGGGGATAAAAAAAATAAACCCAGAATGAAATTCACCGTTTTCCTTTAAACAGTTTTGTAATTAATAATATAAATATAAGTAGACTAATCCTTATTTATAAAAGTTATTTTATAATGTAAGGTTATTTTTTGTTTCGATTTCTCTTTTCATTTGGTCTTTTATATTATGTTTCCAGTAATTATGTTTTTCTATTCATAGGATTTGACATAAATAATTAAACAGGAACTTAACAAACAAAGCATAAGGTTATCTATAGTCCTTTTTTTTTTATAAGAAATAGAAATATTGACTCGTTTTAAAATATATGAATTAATTATTAATTTATATTTGTAATTTATTATGAAATATAAACGAATATGGATATTTTAGTCTATGAACAATATACAGCATAATTATTTAAAATTAAATAGCTATAACATTGGTAGATGCTGCAAAATAAAAACGAAAAAAGAAAAAGGAAAGAAAAATAGGAGGCAAAGTGCAAAGAACAATAAACTATAAATAAATGTGCGTGGTTGAGAGAAAACGAAAAGAAAAAAATAATGATAACATGACACCGACCAACCTCTCTTTCCCGTGCCTATAGTTAAAACTTTAAAGGCCAGGAACTGCCACACCAAATTCACACACAAGGGTCCAAATTTTGGACTCTTGGTTTAAAATTCTCTCCTCTCCCCTATCCAATAATCACTAATTTATACAATCCCATCGACACAACATCACTAAATAAAAATCAGAAACCTCGTGCCTTCGGCACCAACTTATCAGAATGTAGTTACTTTCTCCCTAAAAACAACTATGGTACTTAATCTATACTATCAGACTGCACGTAAAATGGTACTTTTAACCGTTCAGCTCCTCCACTTGGTTGGAGCGCAAACAGCTTCAACTGATAACCTCTTCAACACATTTGGACAAGGGTCATGTCCAAAGAAATCGTTTGATACAGTGACCGAGCATCTTGGCTTTCCTTTACATTTCTGAGTTAAATGACAAAGAACATAAGTTATAGTATCGTCCAAAGAAAAACTTGTTACAAAGTTGATGAGTTGGATTGCGTAATGAAGAAGTTGGAGACCATACCTTCTCTAAGATGGAATAGGAAGCGGGAGAATGACAAGCTCCCTGCTCATAATTTCCACAGGTCCCCGAAGGAGTTCCAAAGCTAGCAAATTTAATGTAAGAGATGGTCTGGCCGGGACTGCAATGCAAGTTAACTTTGGGGGATTGGAACTCTATTGATTTCCCATAGCTCTCAATGTGCCAATTCCTAAAATTTAGGTGGTACTCAGACATATCAGCACAGACACTGCTCACTGATCTCTTTGCAAGTGAAATCTTTGAAGGATCTCCCCCAAGTTCCTCAAAAACAACTAGCAGATTATGATTTGGCTTCAACCAAGATCGAGGTACATGGTACCTGAAATATTTAGTGTCAAATATAAGGGACTTTGGGCCTGAGTGAGCCACGAATTACGTACAGTGTCAACCCAAAATAAAACTTACCACCGCTGGGTTGGTTGGCCACAACCAACCTGGCACTTTGGAGGTCTGAATGTGCCTGCATAGCTGCAATCATTGCAATTACCAGCAGCTGGAGCAGTCCAGTATCTTCCAATACTCAGTCCATTGATCCATATTTGACCTTTACCCATACCTTCCATGTCCAATGCCAACGGCTCGTCTCCATCTGGAGCATCAAAATATGTCTACAAACATACCAATAAATTTTATCATTTTTTATGGCCAAAAACTGGTTTCATGAACCTTAAGCACATTTCTGTTTTTTTTTACCTTGTGCCATGTCAATGGTTGATTTTTGTCTGAAACTAATGCTGATTGCATCCACTCTACAGAAGAGATACTATTTGGAGATGCAAGATTCATGGCCTCTCCTTTAAGCCCAACCTGTTTCGAAAGTTGCCATGTCTAAATAAAAAAATTCCTTTTTAACCAAGACAACTTAAGAAGCTAAAGTAAGACTAAGCAACCTGATAAGTCCATTTCTGCCAAGATAAATCCCATTTTCCTTGGTCAAGTCCCCGGAGTACAACTGGACCAAGGATTCCTGTGTTCCAAGTCTCAAAATGTCCTCCGACATTCTATGACAACACATCAGAAAATAATATTAATCATTATTAGACAAAAGAATAAAGCCTTTATAAGCACAGCTGAGACAGCAATAAGGAGAATCAGTGGACTCGATGACAACTCGTTCAATTAAAAAAAGGGTAGAAGATCATTCATAAGAAAACTCAAGAAACCATATAAAATAAACAAACTTAAACTTCAGACAGTTTATGTGAAAATTTGGCTTTAGACAATGGATTGCATCCATTTATATTTGTATGTGTAGTATTTTTGGAAAGTAAAGGTGAGAAAAAAAACTTACAGGAAGTCCAACTGCAACACTGAGCAGAGCTATCCTGTTTCTTCCAGCATGGAGGTTTACCGGGCCAGTATATCTGAACCTCCTATCCTCCCGTGTTCCAAAGGCAGAACCTGTTTTCGATCATATTTATCATGTTCCTTTGACTAATAACATGGAAAGGAGATCTAGTAAAGGAAGCAGACTACACACCTGAAAGTTGACCATTGATAAAAACATGCACAGCATGTCCCGTGGATTGAACAATGAGAGAGGGTAATTTGCCTCCTCGGAGAAAGGACTCGGATGAACCTATATCAACACTATAGACAAATAGACATGAAATAATTAGTATCGCAAAAATGGTTTCTAAACATTTAGTAGGAGAATCCTATGCGAGATTCCATTAAATGTCAAAGCCATCTCATGCTGTTTAAGCTATCCACGGGGTGGACTGATTTGAGATGAGGATATAGCTATGGCAATTCCATATTAAGCATCTATATAACATTAATAATTTATTTTCATGGTTAATGCAAGTGATTGTTTGAAAAATGAACAAAGAGAATTGTTAAGCAAGAGGAGGACTAAATACTGGTCCAAGTGTCAATGTGTGGTGGGTGGAATCAAGCTTACCTAGTTAAAACAACACGAGATTGGCAAAGTCTCTTAAGAAGCAAACCTAATCAAATTTTGAAAATCAAGCTTACCTAGTTATATACCAAAGATAATCACTTGTATCCCGTGTTACATTTATCTGTTCCAGGAGACCAGAAGTAGTGATTGTCATTGCAGAGCTGTCATCAAGGGAAGAAACATCCTCATCAAATCTCTCCCATGAGAACATATGAGTATTTGTTGGCAGCATTTGCATCTTAGACGTTTGCACTCCAACCTAACAGAGGAGAAGATGTATTTAGTGGTTTTACACCATTTTAAATTGTTGAACATCATTGATGACCATATTGAAGGTGAATAAATTGTGTGCTAGGAAGCATAATGGAAATCCCAGAGTACCAAAGCAATATGATGATTTCAAATCTCAAACTTCTGTTACATACTTTTGCTGTATTAAAAACAACATTTCTGCAATCAGGAAGGATGCTGATGGACCACGGAGGCAAGTTATAGTGCATATTGTTGAACATCACTCTGACAGAAGATTTTGTATCATAGTTTGAGAGGAATGCAGCACAGTCTCCAGATTTTGTAGAGTATACGTAAGCCTGGGAAAAGGTGAATACTCACTAGGCTCAGCAAAGAAACATGTGGCACAGTGAAGAAAGAGAGAGAGTAAGTTAAACCTGTTGAAAGTTCCCCAGTGAAGTAACAGCTGGGTCAGTTGAAATTAAAGCTGGCTCACACATCTTGATAGCTCTATGAAGCTCCTTTAGATGACCATACTTTGGTTGCCTAATTAAACCTATCATTTTGTTTAACAGATGTAGTCAGTTAAATCATCAATAATACAGTGTGGGGCTAATGTTGGGACGGCAAATGAAAGCATTTAGAGTGTGATACTTCAGATCAGAGAACAAGTGTTCAGATTTAAAATTGTTAATATAGATGTAATGGAAGCAACTAAATAAAAAGACAGCAATAGTCAGCAGTTACATAAATTACAAAATGTTCAGTTCTCACCGTATTCATCCAGTGGAGCATCATAATCGTAACTTGTAGTGATGAAAGGGCCTCCAGCTGTACGGCCAAAATTGGTTCCTCCATGATACTACATGTGCAACGGAAAGTTACTAGAGTAAATGCTGTTGTCATCATCTTCATTATCAAATTTTCAATTGAGTTAGTGTATAAGAAAACGAACCATGTAGTAGTTTACAAAAGATCCTCCTTTCTGTATGAATCGGGCAACTGCAAAAGCCAAATCCTGAACAGGTCTTTGATGAATTGAACCTCCAAATTCAGAAAACCTTCATATTTAAGAGAATAAAATTATACAAGCTCATTTTTTATACCAAACTTCGAGGAGTAACAATAAAAATGATTACCAGCCACTCCAAGCCTCAGTCCACATTGAAGGCTTATAGGGTTTATTAGGAGTAAAATAATCACAGTAAAAGCCATTGCATGTGTTTATCTGTCATTAAATAGGAAACAAACAGATTAATATATGAATCGCATTCTAGAGCATGCAAGGTTCTTGAAAAGAAAAATTGAGGCAAAAATTCGTTGGATGTTCCCTTTTATAATAATAATATAATAATAGAACCAAAGTAAAAAAAAATATGCTGATAGTGCATATGAACGCAGCATGCAATATTACTTTATATAACTTTCAAGAGGAAGGAAGAATGAGAATGCTCACCACAGGATCCGGTGCATCATCTTCCTTGCACATCACCCAGGGGACCCCAGTTCCCGTTTCAATAGCCATTTTTGCGGCCCAGTTCACATACTTTTGCCCAGCAGGTCCAAGTAATTTACTCTGTGCCCCATACTCATTCTCAATCTGAAACAGCATATTGTGCATAAATCACTATTATTATAGCCACTTAGCTAGATCTAAAAATGAAAGTCTACAACCACTAGCTATTGAATATAAATAAACAAAAAGCAGGTTAGCAAAGGAAACTATACAACACCTGAGAGAGTATGATAGGGCCACCCTGAGATTCATAGAGACGCTCACTCTTCATCATTCCCACAATCTTCTCAGTGAACCCTTGCATTGCCCTCTGAAACACCGTTCACAGGTCATCAATAAAACCATTTCAATAGAAAGAAATTCCAAACATTCCTTTTATTTAGTTATGTAATAATGTAATGAAATTTGGTTTTAATGTGAGTGTGTCTGCGCGAGCGCGCGCGAGAGAGAGAAACAGAGACAGAGACAGAGCGAGAGAGCGAGAGAGAGAGAGAGAGAGACCTTGAAAGGTTCATTGTCTGTTCTAAAGCTTATGCCCGGAACATACTTGAGCCAAACAGGAAATCCACTGCACATTACAAGAGAAGATCATTGAAGAATCGAACAAGACCCCAAAAGACCAAAAGCACGAATTAGAAACAACACGAAAAAAGAGTGAGAAATTTTACGGTACCCGAAATTCCATTCTGCACAGACATAAGGTCCAATGCGAAGATGAGCATATAGCCCCGCTTTCTGTATCGTCTTCACGAACCTCACCAGATCATACCTTCCTTCAAAGTTGAACTGAACCGAATTGCATGAAGAACAGAGAGATAATAAACCTCAATTTCAACAAGAAAAAAAAATTAAGGAACTCAAAAAGTGTTAGTGAAAATACATTGCCAGGAGAAGGCTCGTGACCATTCCAAAAGACGTAGGTTTCAATCACGTCTAGACCTCCCTCTTTGGCCTTGTAAATCAGATCTTCCCACATCTAAAAAAAAACAGTGAAAAAGGTAAGGTTTCTTTGGCCATACAAGAAAACAAAAACTACAGGAAATGGAAGAAGAAAATTACATCTGGGGTACTTCTGGGGTAATGTATAGAGCCAGAAAAAAGGAGTCTCCTTTGGCCATTGATGAGGATGGCCTTTCTGTCGTAGGTAACACTACACTGAACCCACTCCAGCTGAGCACCCAACCACAAGGCCAAACAAAACAATGCAAACTGCATTTTGGAAACCGAGGTAGTTTCCATGCTTTCCCCACCACTCTCCAAGACAATGGAGAATGCGAAGAGAGAGAAAAAAGAAAGAAAGAAGAAAGTAAAGGTGGAGTATGGGGGTGTTGGTTTGAGTGCTGTGGTTTTGGTATCCAAAGAGAAAGAGAAAGTCTGAGTGAGACTCACTCTGCTGAGTGCTGAGTGCTGAGAGCTGAGTGCTGAGTAGACCAATTTATATAAGACGTAACGCAAAACAGCTTTTTTCTTCGCACACTCATTCTTGGCCACAGGTGTCGAGGACACCGCTGCGAGCGTGGCTCTGTGCGACCAACCAATGCTCTAAAGTAATAATAATTATGTAATAATAATGTACCTCTCCATATGTCTATTCTCTATGCCAAACAACCATAACACAAAGAATGTGATCTAAATAAATACCCATACACCAACGACTCTATATTCTTCCCTTCAAATTTCTTATTTATGAATTAAATGCACAAAATATTAAATATTTGGACTTTATTTAAATTAAATCAATTTCAATTACTCAAGTAAATCAAAGTTAGAATGACCTTTATTCTCGAACATTTTTTTAGTTGACTGATTGTAGTAATGCTATTTTCATTCGCGCATAAAAACCGGTGCTCCTTAGTAACTCGGTATTAACAACGTGCTGCGAGAAACAGTTATTTGTTTTACGATGTCTGTTGTGTTGTGTAGAGCATAACGCAGAATTGGTAATATAATTAGTAATAGAATGCAGCAACAGTTTAAGCAATTTAAGGGTTTGGTTTGATGGGTGAGTGGATGAATACGATATTTATGAGAGCAATCATGGCCCACATGAGTGCTGATTTCATGTGAACCGAAGCAGAAAGCAAAACCCTTTTTTCTTTGCCTTCTTTGTGGCTTTAATTGGTCATGTCATGTGAACCAACGGTGAGCCAACCCCTTATCGTATTCTCTTCAGAACACCCATTTACCATTCTCACAGTTCACAATGTTCACCATTTTCTTTAAAAAAAAGTAAAGAAAATCAAAGCTTTACACAGAATAATGAATCACTGGAACCATAACACTCACAACCCTCGCCTTGGATACCATAGAAAAAGAACATCAAGCCTCACCTTTTTTGTCAATTTCTTTAGCCCCTCGAGTGATAACAAACTCGTACCACCTTTCTTTTTTTTGTCTCAACTTTCCGCTAATGATCGAGAATATAAGAAAAAATTAAATGTACAAGAGGACAACCTGACATTGTTTTACTTTGGTGACCACCTTCATCTAAGATATTCTATTATTATTTTATAAATTAATGATTAAGAAATGTATCATAGTATGTTTTATAACATGAGATTTATTTATATTTTGATTTATTCTTAATACTCATTTATTTTCTATTTATTATTTTCTTATTTCATTTACTAATTTGAACGTTAAATCATTATTGTAAGTGGATATCTATTCTGTCATTTATTTAAATCATTATTTCTCTTATGTGCAGGCTTGGCTTGGATGAATATCTTGGTTGCAGATAAAGAACTAAAGTTGGTTATTCGTTTACAGAATATTCACCTTTATTTTTTGTAAAACGGTAAAAAGATAGAGAAAGCAAAAAAGTGTACTTTGTGCACTTGTGTTGTGTGCGTAGATGATGATCCCTTAAAATACTTAGTTTTAATTTGAACTCATTATTTAAGCCAGAAAAACTATTCTACCATGCATATATATGCTCCTTAAATTAGTTTTAAGCATGACGAGTAAATGTGGTTTACAAATATGGTTGGTTCTTCATGATAAATGTCCCAGAAGCTGAAGCACCCACGTGACCATGTTTTGTTCTCAACCCAACCAGTAATTCCGTTTCACACTGTCGTTTACGATGTCCTAAACTTTTATTAATTGCATTTGATGTTTCCATGGTTTTCATATGCTTTGGTGTTCATCAACAACGTTTAACGCCGAAAAGAACGCATTCAGATTGGAACTTTGTACGTATAATTTGGTCCACCCACTTCATAGCGTAAATCGTGGACTTTGAAACTCACACTCTAATTCCATAACTAATATATCATAATTAACTTCATCTTAATAATAAATATATTTTATTATCTTTTATAGACTAGCCGTTAAGAATATCTTAATTATATATTGCGAAGAATATATTATATTAATGTAAAAGATATACTCTGTCACCTATTTAAGAAATGGAGGCTGAAGAATAAAATTAAGCTTTTCTAGATAATCATGTCTTATTATAATATGCTTGTTTTTGTCTTAATATTCTAACATGATATCCGGAGCTAGGTTTGTGATTAGAGTTGTGTAAGGTAATAAAATTTGTCTTGACACTATTTGTGATTCAACCCAAAAGTTTTGTTCCGCTGTGCAATTTGGTGCGTTTTCTTTTGGTGGTTTCTTTTGTGGGTTTCTTTTGGTGGTTCCCTTTGGTAGGTTCCTTTTTGGTGGTTCTCTTTTGTGAGTTCCTTTTAGTGGTTCTCTTTTGATGGTTCTCTTTGGTAGGTTCCTTTTGGGGGTTCCTTTTGGTGGTTCTCTTTTGGTGGTTCCTGTTGGTGGTTCCCGTTGGTGGTTCCCGTTGGTGGTTCCCGTTGGTGGTTCCTGTTGGTGGTTCCCATTGGTGGTTCCCGTTGGTGGTTCCCGTTGGTGGTTCCCGTTGATGGTTCCTGTTGGTGGTTCCCGTTGGTGGTTCCCCTCTTGGTGGTTCCCCTCTTGGTGGTTCTTCTCTTGGTGGTTCTTCTCTTGGTGGTTCTTCTCTTGGTGGTTCTTCTCTTAGTGGTTCTTCTCTTGGTGGTTCTCTTGGTGGTTCTCATGGCGCCAACACCATTAGTTTCTTGTTGGCAAATTGTTGCTGGTTGACTTACCAGCATCAATTTGAGGGAGGATGTTAATGATAAATATATTTTATTATCTTTTATAGACTAGCCGTTAAGAATATCTTAATTATATATTGCGAAAAATATATTATATTAATGTAAAAGATATGTTCTGCCACCTATTTAAAAAATGGAAGCTGAAGAATAAAATTAAGCTTTTCTAGAGAATCATGTCTTATTATAATATACTTATTTTTGTCTTAATATTCTAACAAAGTCATTCAGAATACTGGTATATAAATAGTTGTCATTTATGTACATTATGAATGACAACGAATAAAAAAACATGTTCTTTTGTTGATACTAAAAAAAAATCATGCTTTTGTGTTATTCCTCCACAAATCTCGCTCCACCCACTTTGCTCCTGTGAAATATTCAATGGTCATCTTCTTAAGATGCTCTCTTAAAGCATAAAGTATTAACATTTTAAAGGCTCTTAAGTGAATATTTTCAGCTTTCGTATATGCATATTTTAATACTTTGATAAAGAAAGATTATTTGCAGACATAATTATGTAAACTGTACTTTTAATAATTAGACCAGTTTAAAGTTTCAATAAGTCAGCAATTAGGGTTTCCTCATGGAGTTGTGGTAGTGTTTTGCTTCAACTTTTTCATTTATTAGAAAGAATGGATAAACTTGTTTCTAATGTAAAAGAGGAAAATGCAGTTTAAAAAACAACTAAATTAACTTAAAGAATTTCATGTCCTAGCTTCTCTTTCTCTATGAATTAATTCGAAACCATTATTAAGGATTGAGATTAGTAAAAGTAACTCCTCATTAACGTCTATGGGTGTAATTTATATTTAAAAGTGAATGTCTTTCATTATCTTGTAAAAAAACAGTTTATCTTTGTGAATGTTATGGATTAAACTATGTTAACAGATTCAACCTTTACTGCATCCTAAATTATAGAAATTTATTCAATCTTTAGATATCTTTATGTTGTTATATTGTATTTTACAGAGTTTATTTAACTGCTATAACCATTCGTGTAACATAAGACGAAAACATTCGTTCAACCAAACTTCAACATTAGTTTATTATTTAGTTCATTATACATTGAGTACAAATGCTCGTGAGTTTATTAAGTGTGTAAGAAGAAGGGTGTATAAAAAAAATTGTAATAACATTAATCTTTTAGTAGTTACGAAATTTATTATATGCATAAATTGATATGTCTAAATAGCATAAGTGATAATGAAAACTGTTATAATTTTTTAAAAATTATAAAAAAGATGAAAGTGAATAATTAAAGTTAAATTTAATCATATTTATATCAATTACAAAGCATGTTTTACTAAAAAATATGTTTAAAAAAATTAATTATAACTTGCACTCCTAGAAGATCCAACAAAACCTGATTGGCTAGAAGTAAGGTTGAACCGGACCGGTGCTCCATTTTTGTGAGGTTCACAAATAACGTTCGACGGATGATTTTCCGTTGTTGCGCGAACCGGTCGTAACGGTAGGCTCTTCGGACCCTATCGCCGTTAACGTCGGTGCAATGCTCTATTCAGCTATGCATTAGGTTAGGGGTCAGATAAATTATTGACGACCAATTGGAAAACATATATTTTTATATCATGAGTTGATTTAGTTTTTTATTTTTATGCATTACAATTAAATTATAGTATTTTATTATTATTATTATATTATAAATAAAAAATATTCATTAATTTTGTCAATAATTAATTTTGATTGGCCGTTAGTTATGGAAGCTCATTCTAAACTATGTTTTGGTTTGGACCATGAGCCATCACTCAACCAATCTTTTACTTATCTATAATTTTTCTAAAACTAAAATTCAAGGACCACACGTTGGTCCAAGTATTTTCTTTTATTTAAATTATTAGCTAAAGTGGATCGCGTATTACAACCCTTGCACTTAAAAATAATAAAAGAAATATTTATCAATCAAGGATTAACGAAATCATAATTAAAAAAGCATAGAAAATTTGAATCAAATAATTTTAGCACTGCACTGAGCAGTGTGAAATAGAGACCAAAAAAATCACCTTGTTATTGTCTGTCACAGAAAAGGATAACACAAATATAAGACAATTCAATTGTTTTTCGGACCCCCAGGTCCTCCCCTAACCAAAGCAAGGACCAATCATTTTCGATAAGTACTGATTCATCAAAGGATTGAGAGCACCCGAGCTTGAAACAATCATTGGTTCGTTCCATGCTTTGTTTAGTTTCTTCATTTTGATAGCAGAACAGCACATTAGCCTGAGTTTGGTTCCAATAATTCGTGTAAATAGACAAGCAGAAAGCTTGCAATGAAACCAATGACAAGAAGATGGCTCCAATCTTGTTGCTTGATCAGCTCGAACACAAAGCCATTTGTGTCCCACAAGACGCGCATGCAATGATGTATGGGAAAAATTTAGAAATCATATTTCCAAGCCTTTATGCATATCCCTTTGACCATAGAAAGGACTACGAAAATCATAATTGCTGTCAAATCAGGTTTCACATTTCTGTTTGACTATTGGGTTTGGGTTGGTGAGGATCCAAAGACAGAAGGAAATCCAGTTGGGCTTTGGGTCCTTTGAGTTGGGCTTTGATGGGCCTTTGTAAGAAAGTAGCAAAGTAGGTTTCTATTCTTCGTTGATGTTCATGAGGCTAGTACCATGCTTGGTGCCACTAGACGAGTAGTTGCATTCATTCCTCGGAGGTTACGAACGGTGCGGGAAGTGCATGGAGATGGGGATGGCGAAGTGCCTTTACGTTGTCACAAGAGCAAAGGCCAACATATTCTCATCAACCCTCGAATTCTGGACACCATTGTTCGCAAATCCGCCATAAACCCCACCGACACTGTCCTCGAAATCGGACCCGGCACCGGCAACCTCACCGTGAAGCTTCTCGAAGCCTCGCGCAAGGTCATAGCCTTCGAGATTGATCACCGCATGGTCCAGGTTCTCGAAAAGCGCGTTCTTCAACGTGGTTTCAGAGATAAGCTCACGGTAAGTGTTGACTTACTCGACCACACATCTCACAACTCACCTGTTTGATGAAATGCCTGAACCAAAATGTGGAAATTTAAGGAAGCATCCCACGTGGTTTTTGGTTTTTGGTTTTTGCAGATTATAGAAAGAGATGCAATAAAAGGCCCGTTCCCGCGGTTTGATATTGTTGTGGCCAACATTCCTTATCAGATATCTTCCCCTCTCGTGATTAAACTGCTGTATGGGCCGACGCCGTTTCGGAGTGCCACGCTTCTGCTTCAGAAAGAATTCGCTCGAAGGTTAATGGCTAATCCCGGTGACTCTGGGTCTAACCGATTGTCGGTGAATGTGAAGCTTCTGGCTGATGTTGAGCTTGTGATGGATGTAAGCAAGAGGGACTTTCTCCCTTCCCCTAAAGTTGACTCTTCTGTGGTCATAATCCGCCCCAAGCCTCAGGTTCCCAATGTGGATCTCCGTGAGTGGAGGGCTTTCACCATGGCTTGTTTTAATAACAGGAACAAGACACTAGGGGCATCGTTTAAGAAGAAGTGGAGAGTTTTGCATATGTTCAAAATCTCCAATGAAAACCATGAATCGTCTCCCAACAAGGGTGATGATGCTCAAGACGAAGGAGCGTTAACCTCGTTCAAGGAAAAGATTATTGGGGTGCTTAGAACGGGAGAGTTTGAAGATAAAAGGGCAGCAAAACTTTCTCTTGAGGAGCTTCTGCATTTGCTGTCTTTATTCAATCAAGCTGGCATTTATTTTGGACACCGTGGACAGTTTAAGAGGGAAGATAGTTTTGATGACGATGATGAATAGTGCACCCTGCCGATATGCTTTTTGTTCTTCTCATCAGAGAATTCACCAAAGTCCGGAAGTAGAAATGAAGAAAAGATACGAAACAAGAACAACCCTAAATATGAAGAATTAATTTGAATGATAATGTAAAACTGTAAACTATCTGGAAACTAGCTTATGCAAAGCAAATTAATTTTGTGTTTTTCAAAGGTAAGCATGGATTTTTCTAATCTCGTTCTAAATAAGTTCTTTAGGATTCTTTTTAGATTAGTATGTATGGTGTTCATTTTAAACGAATCCGTTACCAAGATCCAAATTCCATGGTTTTGCTTTTAACTTTAATATCTTAGTATACATACTTTATATAAAATGTGTATTTGAAAAGTTTTGTCCTTTTAATAATACATTTCTATTTTGAACAATTTTTTTTATGATTTTAATCTTGTTATTTTGCTTTTAATTAGGATCTATTAGTACACTTTATAAGCATTTTATGTGATATGTTTCTCAATGTCATCATATATAAAAAGACAAACTTATTTTCACAAATGCTTTTTCTATGGTTTTCATTTTGAACAATTTTCATTTATAATAGATTTTTAATCTTTTTCTTTATTTATGTATATTGTGGTCGTTTGGTATACTTTACAAGTAGTTTATTATTAAGTATTATTCTACCTTCATGGTTTTGCTTTTAAATGTCAACTTTTTTTTTTTTTTTTAAATTTCTGTCTATTTATCTGTCATGAAAAGTTCAAGATCATATTAATTACTTTTTTACAAATATTATATCTTATGTGTTCTAATTTTTAAATAATTTATATATATATATATATATATAAAGGAAGGAAAAATAAGTACATAAAAATTAGACAATTATTTTCTTAGAATCAAGAAAATTTATTATATATTTTATTTCATGTAAAACAATCTTAGAATACAAATAAAAAAGAAATGAGAAATTTTTTTCTTAGCTTATACTTTTAATGGTTTAAACTATGTACAAGCACTTTATTATTTAGTTTTATACTGACTTCATAATTTTAGTTTTAACTATGATATGTTAATATACTCTATTTATATGATATGCGTATTTTGAAAAATTGTTGTCCTTTCGAAGAACATATTTATATTTCTATGTGCTTTCTATACATCATGCTATTTATTTTAAGCCATTCTTAATTCAAACTTAACATATGTTAAAATTTCACAAACAATCACTCTTTTATAAGTTAATATTTTCATTTATCTTTTGGATATTTAAGTATGATTTTTCTTTCATTATAACTTTGTATTAATTATAATTTGTAGATACAGTCTTTTTTTTCTACAACACTAATAATATTATAATATATTTTTAACATAATTGTATTATTTAAACTTAATATATTAATAATAAATATTATATATAATATAGTATCAGAAATTTTAGATAAGAAAATTAACTTAATTAATAGATATAAAGTTATATAATTCAAACTTTATATATATTTCATAAAAATAATAATTTAAATGTAAAAGAAAATATACATTCATAAATAAACTTTATATTAATAAAATAATTTTATTAAATTTTAATATTAATATTTTTATGTTTAATTTTTATAGTTTTAAAAGAAAGTTATAGATTAAGTTAATTAATAATTTATATAATAATTTCTCAACAAATTTCTTTAATTAAATTTAAATTTGATAAATTAAAATTTATTTTAATTTCTTTTATATTAGAAAATAAGTGTATAATTTTTTAAGAAAAAAAATTCTAATTTTTTTTAATATATTAATAGATATTTGATTTAAATTTAATTTATATATATTATTTTAGAAAATTTTATATTATATTATAAAATAATATATTTAATTATATTGAATTAATTATTAAAAAAATATTAAAATTTTATATTAATTTAAATTTATATTTAATTTTGTATATATAATTTTATTATTAATTACACATTTTTTTAAATAATAATTTAAATATTTGATTTTTTCATAAAAAATTATAAATAATATAAAAATACTTAAAATTAAATTTATAAAAAAATATATAAAATTAATTATAATTTATTGTCTTTTATTAATAAATATTAAAAATTATATTAAATTATTTTATTTAATATTATTATTAATTATAAAATACTTAACTTAGAAATATATTTTTATTAATTTTTAATTTCTTAAAAATTATTCTTATATATTATCACTAAAAATAATTATTTTTTCTAATAAAAATATTTATAAAAAAATTATAAAAATAAAATTACTAATTTATATAATAATAATGATAATAATAACTAATAAATAAATTTTTAGAAAGAAATATAATCAAATTAGGATGCTACTTCTATTATAGTCTCCTTTTGTAAACTCTGATTTTTTTACTTTACCCTTTAAAGTCAAGTCATATTATATAGCACGATTTCTATAAAACACGATAACACGATTTTTATAAAACACGATTTGACTTTAAAAAGTAAATAAAAGTTAATTTAATCTCTCTAGATAAATAATCATCTAAAATGACTCCTAATAAAAAAAAGCACCTGCAAAGTCCGTCAGGTGGGTTTCTGCAAACTCCTTCAACCCCACCTCCACACATGTGTAAGTGTTGACTTCTACGTTCCTTAGGGCTGCAAACTAACTTATAGTTTGGCATGCCACTCATATGTAATTTGTAAGCCTGCCATATATGTAATGTTTACCATGCATGTTTCTAAAATATAAGTATGATGTGTGATAAAATGTGAAGTTTAAACAGAATAATTTCTGCATAATAAATGCTAGTTAACAAGACCGTAATGTTGATAGTATGATGTGTATATATAGTTTTGAAACCGATGGGTGGGGATTGCAGAATGACTGATGCTGGTACTAGAGTTGTACTAGGACTCCACTAATTGATGAGATAGTAACAGAGGGTAGTGGAGCACGAGGTGGTGTCATGCCATGGGACCAAATGCCACAAAACCCACATGCAGAACATACCCACCACAAACCTTGCATTGCCATCGACACACAGATAAATTAAATCAATCCCCACTTGCATTCTGTTTTCCAAGATGGATACGAGCCAAAGGTACCTTTCTCCTCTCAAAGCTGATGTGACACAAGCTAACACCCAACACAATAATACACTATCTCATTTTCTTCAAGCCCACCCTCTTGTTCTCTTCTGTTCACTTTAGTTTATGTATTAGAATATTTCCTTATTTCTGTAATTGTGAGATAGAGTTCAACAAGAATACTTATGAACGATGTGAATCATTTAAGAAAGAGAAATGTAAACATATTCTCCAAAACTTTATCATTACATTTTATCTTATTCTATCTAGTCCATAATCTATAGAGATAAATATTATTTGAAGTCTCTCTTATTTCATTCTACTCCTTCTGTGGCCTGTGCCTGCCTATAAACCCTTTATTTCAATAATTTACCCTATATCTCCCCAATTTCTTGATGGTGTAATCCAATCTAGTCAAGTCATAATGGCTTGCACGCTAATTGGGAGCTTCCTCTTCATCTTGACAGTTGGAAAGTAGATGATTTCATCCCTCTCAGCCACCCATCTGCATGGTAATTAAAACCAATTACAAACTAAAATCATTGATTGAACATCTTCAAAAATAATTAATCAAACAATCATAGAGGTAATATTTGTCTGACCTGTAAGTAGTAACAAGATGGTGAAGGAAAATAGAGAGCTCTAGCCTGGAGAGTTCTAATCCAGGGCATAGTCTATGTCCACCGCCAAATGGGGTAAAGCAGTTGTTACCAGCCACAACTCCAATTTTCTGCAAATATATTGAGCATCAGAATAGCTGTTGTAATTATGAACTAAATATTCTTTAATAAACGTGATGACATATAGTTTACCTCCCATCTCCAAGGATCGAATTTAAAAGGGTTTTCATAGTTCTTGTCGTCCATGTGAACAGAGGTAAGAGATGCCATGACACACCAGTGCTTCGGAATTAGGTACCCTGGATATGCAGAATAGCGAAACTGCATTAGTATTTAATTTCTCTATATACATTATAGGAGGACAGTACTATTTCCTCTTGTAAAGAACTCACCTTTAATTTCTATGTCATTGACCGATCTCCTCCAAATACCATTGACAATATTGGCCATTCTAAGAGTTTCACTGATAACCTTTCAGAAAGGAAGTGAAAGACAAAACAACGAACAAAAATGTCATATGCTATGAAAAATTATTATACATTATTAGCAGCTGATTTTGCATGTGGTAGCTAAACATTAGACACTCACATTTTGAGTAAACGGCAGTGACATGTAATCAGTCCATGCATAATCTTCTGAGCAATTAGTCTTCAGCCTCTTCAGCTCCATGTTCTCCTCCTAGTAATAAAACGAAATCAACTTAATCAAATTTAAAGGATCTTTTGAGCATTAGCAAAATACTTGAGCCAATTAACTAACTTCAGAGTTCACTGCTAAGCAGAATGTCACAGGGACTTGTTAGTGTTACGTCATGTGAACTATGGAAATACTATTTTAGTAATTAATTCTGCAAAATACCGTACATGAAAAATTCTGGCTTTCAATCTTTTAAATGTCGGTTCGTTCCAAAAAAAGTGATGGTTGCTCTATTTTATATGGAAAACGATTATTCATTCACATTTTTGTCAGAGGGAGTCAGATAGTGTTATCTTGGGGGGAATTCATAAACAGAAGAAAAATTATTCATGTTCATGGCCAGTCACTCATAAGCTAGTATAGACCCAGAGAGAAAGATATGAAAAAACTGCAGAGATATGATAAGTAATTTGACAAAAGAAAAAGAAACTAAAGAAAAAAAGTGTCAATGAAGTATTTGTACTACAGTTCATATGTGGCATTTGGCGACGTTGAGCATGAGTACTATAATTACAGATCATAATTTCTAAAATGCTTAAACAACAATGGCACTAAATAATATGTCGGCACCAAAAAAAATGAGAGAACAAATAGTGATGAATTTATTGAATATGATATGATTATTGACTATAGAATGATTGTTTTAGAAACTAAGTTTAATAGATTAATCATTTAAGTTTTTCTGTCAAAGAAAAAAAGGTGCAGCAGCTATCGTGATAATGGGACAAGCAGTAGTTGGGTCCTTTGGCGGCAGAGATTCAATTAGTGGAGATATTTTTTCAGCCGTTTGAGTTAAAATCACATCAACAACACATCCTACGGTCAGGAAGCACTCTCAAAACACAATGTGAGGCCCACACTCCCTCCTGTGCGTTTTATAGTACTGTTTTGGAAAGCGACTTCATAGACAAGTCAAACACTATTGTAGGGCATGATGCTGGTCCACACCACAGAGGACCACTCCTCCTTGGGGCCTAAACCCAATCCTCAGTCGCAACTACCAACCGTTTCCGTTCCGTTCGGTAAGCAAAATAAAACTGTTTCATTACATCATAGTATCATAGTTTTCTCTTATTTATGTACCATATTTATTTTCTTAAAATATTTATTCCATCATTATGAATTGGTAATTGTTTTGAACGTACCAGAAGTTTGGATAGAGCGAGGGGTGAATCACTGAGGAACTTGATGGTCATGGTCATAGCTGTAGGAAGTGTCTCCTCCCCTGGTATCATCATCTCTATGATGTTTTGGCTAATCATTTCTGGACTCAAGCGTGAGCTTGAGTTGGAGTCACCCTTATCCCTTAATAGTGCGTCCAATACATCATTCACTGCATCACCTTCATCATCTGCATTGTTATCTTTCATTAGCTTCTTCCTCTCCTCTACTATCTTCCTCACCATCTTCACCATCCTCTCTTTAGACTGCACAATTCACAAACTTAAGTACATAACAGAAGTAAAACTTTATCATAAAATATTTGTCATAGAGATTACAAGTTATTTAAGAAGAGATATATTTCCTTTAACTTAATTACATACTAGGTTTATAATATAAAAGTCTTACACAATCAACCAATCAAAAATGACTTTTCAGATCAATATTATAACATTCTGATAGTTTATAAATAAACTTTTGAGCCGTCTATTATTTATTATATAAAGATAGAACAATAACAAAAATAATATAGTCTAAGGGACCTTCAAGGATTTATATAGTCTTGTTCCTGGAAATTTGAGGGGTAAGCAAATCAACCCTTTGATGAATTCTGCAAATTCTCTATACAGGAAGTCCAATTCTTCACCAGGACCAACGCTCATCAGAACTTTGACCAAAACAGGAAATGTAATCTGATATATACGAACACAAAAAATGTTCAAGAGATGGAGAAGCTAATGAATTAGGAGATCACATGAAAAGAGTAAATTAATGGGGAGAAGAAAGAAGTGCTAGAGAAAATAATGAAAGAGAAGAAACCCTTTTGACTTGATCTTGAACGTATATTGGTTGGTGGGGCCTCCAAGAAGCGAAGCATTGTTTGACAGTGTGTTCAATGTCTCTGGTGATTCGAGCTTTGAGTTGTGGGGATCGGAAGAACCCTGCGATGAGTGTGTGCACTTTCTTATGCATGGTCCCATTCATTTTGAGGATGGATTGTTCTCCCATCAATTCTCTAATTGATTTTGGATAAGCAGGGACAAAGTTGGCTTGGTGGTTCTGCAGAACCACCTTGTTCACGTCCGGGTCAGTCGATATTATCACATTGCTTCCCAAAATGCATGTCTTGAACACATTCCCGTACCTATACCCACAATAGATAATAAGTAAATAATATGAACACCTTGTTACTTTTTCTGAGCTTTATTGCAGCATTTATTAAGGGAAGGCTGAGAATATATATGTATAGTTGCTGCTCATAGATGCAGCGGAAGGCAAGGTTCACAATATCACATTCCCTTCCTCACAGTTCAAGAGGAAATCTACTATAGCTAATTGTAGTTACTGCAGAAGCAGGCTTTTTCTGCTCTTTCTTCTTCCAAAATGTGTGCCTTTTCTCTTAAGAATGAGGCTCTGTGAACAGAAAGCAGGACCACAGGGGGTAGACATTTATTATTAGATCACGAGGGTGCATTGAGAACACTAATTCAACTGAATTTTAGAAGCTATCATAATTAAGGAGCAGTATTTTCAATTTCGTTCTTCTAAAAGTCACCTTTCAGCATTGATTTAAAGCAAGTTAAATTTACATAAAAAAAATAAGTGTGTATCCTCTCCATTAGTGAAAATTTCTAGTAAGAGAAAGACACACAATTTGATTAAAAAATGTGTCAAATTTTCAACTTAATGCTTTTCTTTTCATGAAGATTTTTAATACTAGAGAAGATATACATACACACTAAAGGTACCATGGAGTATTGTTTTTTTCTTACACATTTTCTAAATTTAAAAGAACCAAATCCTGTATCATTCCTTCCTTTCATGATCCTTTCCAAAGAAAGTAATGGACAATGAATTTGTACATTCTTTTCCATCCCCTCTTTAAGAGAAAGTATTGCTAACTTGTTGATTTTAAGATAAGAGGGTGCCAATAAAAAACATCAGAAGTTAACATTTTAAAACTAAAAACTGCAGAGTAAATAAATTTTAAAAAGTAGATACAAGTTGCTTAAAATTGCCCTATTCCCCGTAAATAGATGTTGGATAACCGATTTTTCTAAAAAGATTATTTAATTTAAAAAAAAATCCGTAAAAAGCCTTAAATATAATCTTTTCATATATAATTTTATATAAATATTTATACTATTATAAAAATTAAAATTTTACCCGACACATTTTTCCTTTTTTTTTTACTATTATTTTATATAAAATTGTTTATTTTTTTATGATATAAAATGAGGAAATTTTTTTTGAAATAGAGTAAGATCATTTGCCCTCCTCAAAAAGGCTAATTTAGGGAGAATATTTTTGTTTTAGAATGAGAAAAAATCTCCCCAAACTCCAAGCTTTTATGACAGTGTTTAAAACAAAATGGTGAAAAAATAAGTATTTTTTAAGGGGACAAAATATTGTGAAGAAACTCAAATCCAAAATCTTAATCAACTCAAACAACACTCCATCACCATCACTTGAACTAATAGACCTTAACTAACCTGTGGACCACGAGGACAAAATTGTCACCAACACATGCCAACATCGTAAAGGACCTTAAACATCTTTAAAAATTGGGCCTTCACAATAAATAGACTATCAGATTCGAAAATGTTATGAAAAAAAATTAAAGTCTTGTATTATATATAATTAAAGAAATAAATTAGAAATATATATCAAAAAGATATTATAACTATGATATTTTATGTAATTCTATTTCTATAATTAATTTTATCTGAAAAATATATTAATTTTCTAATAAAAAAGATAACAAAATCTTTTGAGAGGCTTTATCCATTTTTTCGTTATTTCATATATGAAAATCATTCCAAAAATAACATTCAGTTCCGAAAATTGAGAAATGAGTGAATAAACTCATCTGTGTGAAATGCATCAATCATGTAATGAATGCTCTAGCAGTCTTTATGGACACAGAAGAAGAAAAAAAAGATTGGAATTTTGAAAGAATATTAGAAGACATGCATGTCACTGATCTCGTGGAGAATGAAAGGATGAGAATGGAAAAAGCCAGAAGAAGTTAGTAGAGATAAAATTGATCCATATATATATATATATGTATAAGTCCATGTGTGGTGGGGATAGAAGCTTACAAAGACTTGCGTTTTTCCAAGAAGGTGACAGGGGTTGAGGAATAGCCAGAAGCAATGAAATCAAGGGTCTCTCCGAGTAAAGGCCAACCAGAGTTCCCTTTTGGGATTTTGCCTTTTGCCACCGTATTCTCGTCATTCTTGCCATGTAGTAGAATCCACCAACTCATCAAGAACATGCCCATCACAACACACATCCCTATGATCCATTCCATACTCACAACTCTTAACCAAGATGAACTTTGATGATCACTGATACCTTCTTGCTGCTTTTCAGTTCATGCAGCTATATGTTTTATTGTACTTGGTGAAAAGAAGATAGAGAAGGGTACAGAGAGAAAAAGGTAAAATGTTTTTGAGTCAAGGAGAAACTTCTTTTTGTCCTTCCCTTTGAGAGCTGCTGAGTGTGGAGAGAGAGAGAGAGAGAAAGAGAGAGAGATTATAGAAGAATGGGAGATACTGAGAATCTAGGGCTCCAAAACAATCATTTATTGGAGTAATTCTTATAGGGACCAGTTGTCAAATTTAAAATAAAAAACTAACAAAAACCTAAAATTAAAATGGTTCTCAAGATGAATCTCCTTTCCAAAACTTCTTATATCAGTTATTTGTCTGCATCTTTGTTACATTGCACTGAAAAAATCCATTAAGAAAATAAACACAGAATATTGATGAGAAAATCTGCATAAATTTGAAAAGAAAGGACAAAACAAAAACCTATGAGATAAAATTGGTAATCAATACAAAGAAAAAACCTTCAAAAAAGGAAAGAATGATAAAAAAATGTGAGGATAAAGCTTTAAGGAGAAAGTAATCCAAAGCATTTAAAGCATTCAAAAGTCTTTCTGATTTGTATTAGTTTTCTATTTTTTAATTTTTTTTTTCTCCCAATAATTATTTATTTAACAAGTGAAATAAAATATATTAAAATTGATAAATATTTATTGAGATGGGGATGTTGGGTTTATTTTGTCTTGAGTGAATTGAGAGAGATATTTTCTCTCTCATCCTTTTCTGCTCCTTCCTAACATAACTCACTCATTTTATTTAAGGAAACATTAATTTATTGTTGAAACTTTTACTTATTCATTTAATTAATTTATTAAATTTATACAATGAATCAAAAGTATTCATATCTCGAAAATCATAAATATTGTGTAATATTTAATGTTTTACTTATAATAAGAAGATTTTAATTAAAAAAATAATTAAATATAACTCTTAGTGCATTTTTAAAAAGGCAAAGTTGTATGTTATTAACATTCTTGCTAATTTTTTAATTTTAAACAATTTTCAATTGACCATATTTTATAATCATGCTTCGTCATTATTATTTTTGGTATGTTTCATAGAATATTATAGGTTATTAGGCCTTTCTCACCTAAATTTTTCAATTAATTTTTTTTAAAGACCTTCATTTATTTTAATAATAAATATAAATGTATTAATATTATAGATTATTAGATTATACAAAAATAAATAATTTATTCTATTTTTTAATACAACAAATATTTTAATATTAATAAAATTATTTTTATTTATGAAGTACAATTTTGTGTGAATAAACTGATTTGTATTTTAAAATAGATATGTTTTAAAATTTAATCTGGATCAAAATAATTTATTTAAAAATAAAAGAATAAATAAATATTAATTTTAAATAAAATATTACAAAATCAATATTTATTTTTAAATATAATTTATATTAATCAAAAAATATTTTTAATCATAATAATTTGATAAATAAATTATAGTATATATAAATATTTTAATCAAATAATATTTTTTTAAATATAATTATTATTTTTTCTAAACTATTATTTTTTTTATAACTGTATTCAATTAGGTCAGATTTTTTATGACTAAATTATCATTTTAGTTCTTTTAGCATTTTTTGAAATTCACTTTAAATTTCTAACAACCAACTAATAACTAATTTCAGTCTTTGACTATTTTTCTTCATTGAAATTTTTTAATTGAGTAACTTGCTGAATAGATTAATGATCTTAATTTCATCATGGCATTGTTTATTTTTGCATTTAGAAAGTTAGAAATATGGAAAAATAATGATTTTATGTTTTTCAGGGTATAAATTTCAATAAATGAAGAAACGTTTATGTTTATTTATTTATTTTTATTTTATTGCGAAGAAATATAAAATATGTAGTGTATGTTAGTTTATTAATATTTTTTATAATAATAATAATAATAATAAATAATTAAAAATATATTAAAATAATTAATAAATTATTAATAATAAATGAATTTATCTTATTTTTTTACTAACTTTCACTTTTTTTAATTAATTTCAAATAATTTTTTTACTCTCTATCCTTCAATTATCACATTTAAATAAAACATACGAGTGACAGTGATCTAAGATTAATTATTTATACCAATGTGCTGAAAAAAAAATATTTTATATAAAAAAAATGAGTTACAAATATGTCATTGAGTTTTTTTTTTTAAATAATTAAATAAATATATAATGAAAATATAGGTTAAATATGTTTTCATACTTATAAAACTAATTTTTAAAAACTTTATTCTTTATAAAAAATTTGTTTTTATATTTCTCAAACTTCATTTTTTTGTTATTATTTTTATTACATTACACTCGTTAAATATTTACAAGTTTACTGAAAACTATAATATCATCTTGTTCAATTCTCATACCATTTATCATTTAACTTGAAAATGTAAAATTATTAAAGATATTTTTAGAACAAATAATTAACATATATAAGATTTAACGTTGAAAAGATTATAGAGGACTAGTTATTCATATCTGAACATACTTTATTTGTTTATAAAAAAGAAAAATCCATTCGTTCACCCTTCTTAATCTTGAACTATTTAAATCATCACTTTTATTTGGTATGTTTGGAAAGATATCGAATCACTTTTGAAATGTAGAAACTATAATTATTTATCTTTCAAAAGCCACAACAAAAGCATAAAAAAGAAAGTCGAAAGCCTGAAACCAAATTCGCCACCTTGAATAAATAACAAGTTTATTATGGTTTGGAAATGGTGTGGTAACAGGAGTTGAAAGAATGTAAAAGCAGTGGCACTGAAACGTCTAATCGTATATCAGTTGGTTGTGGCAGATGCACATTATGACAGCGCCAGAAAAAAACAATGCACCATGCATTTGATTTGAGTATTCCATATCTTTCTTTCTATATGTTAAAGTTAGCATGAAGTTATAAAATTGTTAATGTGTTGTGTGGTGTGCATAACATAACACTGTTTGTGAAGAAGGTATGGCATGGAGGCAGAAGAGAAAAAGAAAAAAAAAATGATGGGGCAGTGAAAAAAGGGTGCCGAAGTCGTTAACGTCTTTTCCTTGTTGCACTTTTTGCATTATGGAGTTACAGTGCAGGTGGTTTCGTCTAGTCTGCATCATCCTGAGTGGTACACAGTCTTCAGGAACACCGGTCTCCCATTTTCTGATGCACAATTATTAAACAAAACTACTGTCTTTCCACTCTCTTCTTTTGACTAAACAACATGAATTTTCAAAACCTCTTCTGAAAACTGAATGAATAGGGAGAGTGAATGTTAATGTATGGTTGCAACAGTAAAAAGCAAGTGCTCTGGTTTATTGCATGTGAATGAATGGGGGAAGTTAGGTTTTTCTACATTTGACTTTGCTTTTATTACTGCTCTCAATTTCAATGCTACTGCTACTGCTACCACAATGGACCATACTCTATCCAATGCACCATATTTCAATTACTACAACGTTGCCCAGACAAAATTTAGATCAGAACTTAAATTATATATATATATATATAATAATAAGTATGTATCTGTAAAATAATTATATGATTTAATTTTTATATAAATTTTATTTTATTAATTGATAAAATAATTTAAATTTGTAAATATGTTTAATAATTATATATTAAAATATTAATATTAATATTAATAAATTAGATTTTTAATTTTATTAATTTTTTTATTTTAAATTAACTTTTTCTTAAAATATAAAGTTTAACTTATATTTTTTTTAATATTTTAATATTAAAATAAAACATTATAAAATATTAAATTAATTAAATAATTGATAGAAAAAAACTTATATATATTTTATATTTTATAAATTATATACATGTTAATATTTTATAATAATAAATAAAATAATGATTTTAAATTATCGTTTGATGATAAAAAAATATAGTAGATATTTTTTTATCTTTTATTTTTAATTTCTTTTTTTTTAATTTAAATATTCATAAAATTGACTGACTAAATCAACAAATATAAATAATTTGGATTGAGTTCTAAGTTAGATTAAGTTGATCCACAAATTTATTTTAAAATAGAAAAAGCCATAAATATAAATATTCATAAAATTGACTAACTAAATCAACAAATATAAATAATTTAAACATAATTTCACAATCATAAAATGTTATCCTATTAAATTATTTTAATACTGATTTTTTTTTTTAAATTATCATAATGAGCTAAATAAGTAAATATAAAGTAAAATAAATAACATAAATTTCATAATACATTTCATCCAACCAACAATGATTAACCAAACAATTTAATCAACTCAAATATAACCCATCACATGACAGATGAGATAAGCATATTATAAAGATCCAAGGATGAATCTTTCAATTCAACCCAACAGATTGAATGATTTATCCTTGAATTGTTATTATTCGCATTGTGTCTAATGCTCCCTAATGTGACAGAAGAAAATCAATAGATTGGGGATGAAAATACAATCACTTTTCCCCATGCTGCTCCAAAACATAACATAGGGACAGGTAGCCAGAGAGCAATAAACAAAACTGCCATGCACATGATGTTCTATTTACCTATAAATGTGATGGACAAAAAACCATTGTTAAAAGACAAAAATCACAACAATCCTCCATAAGACTATTTATTTTGATGCTGCTATTCAGGTTTACCAATTGGATTTCTCAGTAATCCATAGTGTATATTTTAATGCAGACTCGAAGCCTTTTAATGTGAAGAGAGGATGAACAAAGAATACAAAATCGTGATCCAGCTGACATGTAGTGTCTTCTCCCATAAAATGTGTTGCCAAGTTGTGTAGTCAGCGAAACGGGAAAAAGCAATTAATGAACGACTTCTTTATCCAAAAATTGGCATGATAAACTATTTATGCTACAAGGTTCTACAAGCTGCATGTAACAGCTTCTTTATCCACATGATCGTAAAATAAAGTTAGTTTAGTTATAGCAAGTGCTTCACCAAAGAGTGATGCCCTCGTAGATCTTGTTATGCGGACTTCAACATAATCACCAACCACAGGATTTCGCTTTGTATTAACATCTTCCCTATCTACGATTGGCATATTGACAAACAACACACGATGGCCCTTGTCACTCTTGCCCATAAGCTCAGTATCTGGAGCTCTTTTATTGGGTCCTTCGACTAATACAAGCTGTGTGGTTCCAATCTGAGAGTCAAAACACTTTCCTGTGCTCTCGCGGAAAGTCTCAATAAGTTCAGCCAGCCTCCTCTGTTTAATTTCCTCAGGAACATCATCAACATAATTTCTGTGGGCATGAGTTTTCTCCCTCATGCTATAAGCAAACATGAATGCCATATCATAAGCAACAGCTTTCACCAGAGTCAACGTCTCAGAATGTTCCTCCTCTGTTTCTCCACAAAATCCTGTTTAAATTGCAAAAATTTAAAGATCACAATCAGAGGCTAGTTTCTTATGCATTAAAATATTAGTGATAAAGAAAAAAGTACAGGATAATAACTGGGTTTTGAGAACTACAACTACATAGATACACAATCAATGAGAACATCATTCATATACCATGAGTATTAAAACAACATCACTCGTATTTTACTAAGTTCAGCTATATGGGTCATGCAACACCATTAGGCTCAATTAAAAACCAAGTTCTCAAGAATAAACCATAAATTCCTTTTAATAATTTCCTGCAGTATCCTTTAACAATTTCATAGGCCTGACAACCATGCGATACGCGATCAACACTTCCAATAAACAAACATATACCATACACTGGTGGTATGATACTTCTCAATAACACAGAATTTGACCATGATGTTTGCAAGTATAGATTTTATCTTCCCATTTATTTTGTTGTGAAATTATTGAATGAGTGTTCAATAATTAGTTACACCTGTAGGAGATGAACACCGGATGGCTTTATGAAAACAATGAATAAATTTTGTATTCTAGCACAAACATTGCTACTCCCCAATTTCACAAAATATTATGGCAGATAAGTTCCCAATACACAACTGGAAAAAAAATTGAAAATGAGTAAATTTAACAAAAATGCTACTCCTCAATAACGAACAAAAAAATTGGAAATGAAGTTTGCAAATAAAGATTTTATTCGCTCCTTACATTTTGTTGAGAAAAAATTGTTGAAGGAGTGATCAATTATTTCAGAAGTGCAAATTTTACACTTCCAGAAGATGTATACCAGATGGGTTTACAAAAAAAATGAATAAATTGTGTATTCATTCTGAACTGAATTGCTTGAGAAAATAAACCAGATTCCCTAAGAATAAAAGAACATCAGATACAACATGATTATAAAATGAAAGGAATTATAAATGCGAAGCTCCAGCACTCATCTGTTGAAATTAAGGTTCTCCAATTGTAAAATGTCAAACTAATGAATAACAAAGAAGGAAAGAAAAAGAAGGCAGGGTAAAGAAATTTAAAAAACATATTACCACAAATGAAATCACTGCTCAAAGCCACATCTGGAATAATACTCCGGATCTTTTGCACAAGTTCCAAGTAAGCCTCGCGGGTATATCCTCTTCTCATTCTCTCCAGTACTTTGCTACTTCCAGTTTGTGCAGGTAAATGTATCAATTTGCATATATTATGTCTTTCTCGCATTAGATAAAGCAACTCATCTGGAAAATCCTTAGGGTGTGGAGATGTGAATCTGAATCGCATCTCAGGAAATTCAGAGGACAATCGATCAAGTAGATCAGAAAACCTTAAGCCCATTTTTTTTACCTTGGCCATACTGGAAAACCCTTCACTAAGTTGCCAATTGGACCCTGATTCAACCTCTCTCTCAGTACCAGATGCATCGTTGTAACTGTTCACATTCTGACCAAGAAGCGTTACTTCCTTAACACCCTCTTTCCAAAGCTCAGCTACCTCTCTCACAATTGACTCCACAGGCCGCGAACGCTCTCTGCCTCTAGTGAAAGGAACAATACAAAACGAGCACATATTATTGCAACCCCTCATCACTGAGACAAATGCAGTAACCGAGTTCTTGGAGATTCGAACTGGATTAATATCAGCATAAGTCTCCTCAAGTGAAAGGAGAGTATTGATCCCTTTCTGACCGTAGTCAACCTCCTCCAGTAAGCGCGGCAAATCCCTATAGGCATCAGGCCCGCATACCACATCAACCATTTTGTCTGAATCAAGTATCTTCTCCTTCAACCTCTCAGCCATACATCCCAAAACCACGACTTTGGGAGGGCACAGAGACTGTGCTCTTCCAGTAGCAACGTTGCTCTTCCAATGCCTCTTAAGAAACCAAAAGTAATTAAGCCTCTGCCATACTTTCTGTTCTGCGTTTTCTCTAATGGCACAGGTATTGATGAATATTATTTCTGCACTCTCGGGAACACTCACAACTTCATTGTAACCGGCTTTTTCCATTATAGAAAGAACGATCTCCATATCATTAACATTCATTTGACATCCATAAGTCTCATGATATATTCGACCGGTGGGAGGAACTTCAGTATCAGGCACAAGGCTACCCGCACAAATAAAATAAATAAATAAACAAATAAGTAAATAGATTTCATCGCTAAACCCTAATCCATCCTCTCTAAAATTTGCAATTGTGCAATGATGATACCGGAAAAAAAAATTGCATCTTTCCCGTTAACATTCTCATGTCATTCTTCAACAAGTGATGAGTGATAATATTAAAAATAAAAAATAAAAAAGTCGATTTTACATTCAATTCATTGAAACTAAAGTGAATCCCAAAAACCCACCAAGCAAAAATAAAATTTTGGAGAAGATATGGTGTAATCGCAACAAAATAAAAGAGATGGGGGTGTTTGCAATCGCAACAAAAACTCACCGGGGTTGAGCTTCGGAAGCGGTGAGCGTGGCTTGAGGGATGAAGTGCTGGCGGAGAGTGTTGGAATGACAGAAGGTTCTGGAAGCTATGATGAGATTGAGAGGGCGAGAACGTGGCGATGAGGTATATGGGTGTGGACAAAAGACATTGTATTGGTGCTTGTGTTTGCGTTTGTGGTGGAAGATTGTGAAAGTGGCAAAAGAAGATGGACGGTGAAGTTTGAAGCGTTGAGCAATGTGAGGTTGGTTGATAACGGAGGACAGCGACGAAGCCATGTCTCTCTCTCTCACTCAGTCTCAGTTGGGTTCTGAATTGAATTGGCGATGCTACGGGGCGGATAGGGTCCTTGCGGTCTCAAACACTTTTTCATTTCCAATGGAATTGCATTTTTCGCCCTATCACCAAAACCCTGCATCTTCTAATCATGAAATCACCCTATATTTTTTTTACTAGCCCTTTTAATTATAATACACTCAACTTTCAACTCATTCATACACCTAATGATATTAAATTTGATCAACAATTCATTTTTTTTTTAAATTATCTTTGGCATGTTTAACATTATCCTGTATTATTAATATTTTTCAATTAATTATTCTTCACTGAATTAATCAATATTTAAAGATCCAATAATCAATTATAGTATAATTTACTATGAGTAGATAATGATATAACATTTTATTGTATTCAGAAATTTAATTGAACACTTACATCATTTAATACATACATATCATATAGTTTTATATACTCAAATACATCACTTAATAGTTTGAGTAGAACAATTTCACATCAGATGATGAAAATAAAATTAACTATGATTATTTAAAAGAAAAAAAATTATTATTATTTTAAAAGATAGTGAGGTGAATTTTACTAATTTCTAAGTATTTTTTCTTTATATTTCCTACAAGACTTTTTTTTGACGGAATAAAACATAGAATTGTTAAACTTTATATTTTCTTTGAACAGGATTAAACTTGAGAACTTAAGACTATAATATTACTATATAATATCTTCCTTCGATTTTGCATCGTGTAAACACCAGTTAGAAAATATTATACATTTTATAACTTCAATATTTCAAGTGTACATATTATTTTATATATGAAGTTAATTGTTATATAGTGTAATATACGAGCTTAATTATATATATATATATATATATATATATATATAACTTAATTGTGATGAGTGGACTATTATTGGATTCTCAAATCTCATCAAATCTTCATTGGCATCAACTACAAAACTAAGCTCGCCATTACCAATAACCTTCTGCTATTTGCCTCTTCTTCGTTGCAGATGCTTTGGCTTCGGAGAGGAAGGAATAAATATTCAGATACAAGTATCATACAAAAAGTCCATTTGCAAGTAATGAAATTTAAATAAGTGTTTTTGAAATTTCACCATTTTATTAAATCTCTATATTTAACTATTTATTATTATTTTAGCATGTGAATATATATATATATATATATATTCAGATGCTAAACTATCTTTTTCCTATATATTAACATTATCACAACCTTCACTTTCCATCGACATCATCGTCATCTTCACTTCAGTTTCAGAGTAGCGTAACGTAACCAACTTGGCTTTTGTGCATTTCAAGTGCCATTGTTCATCTCCAGCCTCCTACCCTCGAACAATGGCCAAGCACAATAGCAGAGTCACATTTGGGTTCCTTTTACGCTCCTTCTCCCACCGCCCAAGGAACCCACCTCTTCTCCCTTCTGCAACGTCGTCTTCTCGCTTTACGTCCGGTTTTGATGAAAAACGCAAGCTTTTACAGCGCGATACCGTTCACGGGGATCATAAAGTTTTGTCCCTTTTCAACCCTTTAAGAAATCTCGTGGAAACCAAACAATGGGGTGTTGGAATTCAGCGCAAATTGTATGGTTCAGTGGCGGGTTTGGTTCAAAGGAACCCCAGATTCTCTAAGTTGAACGATGATGATGTTAGATACTTCGTGGGTATATTGGGTAACAAAAATGTTGTTCAGGATGAGGACAAGCTCGTCACTTCAAACACTGATTGGATGCATAAATTCAAAGGCTCCAGTAAGCTCCTCCTACAGCCTACGACCACTGATCAGGTTCCTTTGTTTATTTATTCTGTCTCTTTGGAATAGAACGAACAAGTTCCCTTTAGGAACTTGGTCCAGTGAAGCATTTGGAGTTTGGCTTTTGTTTAGTTGACTATTTTTTCGATTGTTTCGTTTTACAGGTTTCTCAGATTCTTAAATATTGTAACTCAAGATGCTTGGCTGTTGTTCCCCAAGGTGGAAACACTGGTCTTGTAGGAGGAAGTGTGCCTGTCTTTGATGAAGTATATATACTCTTTAATTCATTCTCTTGCGTGACCAGGGTTCAACCTTGAATATACTATAAAATAAACTCGTCATTATGTGATTATTGACAGCTTTTTAATAATTTGATGTTGCAGGTCATTATCAGTCTTAGTTCTATGAATAAGATCATATCTTTCGACAAGGTAGACCATCTACTGCTTGAAAGGCGTTATGACTTATGAACTACTTCTTTCCTCTGTGTGTATATCTTATTGCAATTTCTGTTACTTGTTTTGAGAACTTAGTATAGTTTTTGTTGAGGACTGTACAGCATCTGCATCATTAAAATAAATAGAACCATTCTATCTTTCTTATATAAATTTATTGACAGGTCAATGCCTCTCCCTTTCCTACACCCTTTTGTTTTGTATAAAATATAGATTTGTTTGGGTATTAGATTGAATTAGCTTGTAATCAACTAGAGCTTGCAGCTGAACTTTTGTTTCTGAATAAAAGCTACACTATGTGAATCATCATTAACAAACACCCATATGCAGCAGTTTCTCCTCGTAAGAGGAAACAACATATAATTCTGCTAGTTACCTTGCAACACTCATATGTATCAAAATTTTATCAATTATCTCATTGGAATTAAAGTCAATGTCAAACGTTAAAATGACAGGTTTGTATACTTAATTCTGAATTTTCTTCCATTGTCTTCTTTAGGTTAGTGGAATATTGGTCTGTGAAGCTGGGTGCATATTGGAAAATATAATGTCATTCCTGGACAATGAAGGGTAATCCTTTTACTTTTATAAAGTCTTTGTAATTTGGATCAATTTCATCAAACTCTAGTTTAAGTTTTTTTATTTTTAATTTTGGGTAATCTTATACTTTCTACTTCTAGAAGAAGAATTAACAGTGGTACTACTTTTCTTCCATATCTTGTATTAGTAATTCTGAAACAGAACTGTTTTGGTTCTTAACTTAACAGAATTATATTAATTGTAGAGAAAAGGTTTGCTCTTCGGTTTGTTCTTTTCTTGAAGTTCTATGCAGTGCAAGTGCAGTGTTATAACTAATGTCTTGAAAATTTTAGATCATCAATTGCCCTTTCTTTACCCATTCAAGTTTTAAAACTCACAACTTTAATGTAGGCTCTCTGTATTTAAATTGTCTACACTTTTCATTCAGATTTATTATGCCACTAGACTTAGGTGCAAAAGGTAGCTGCCAGATTGGTGGCAATGTTTCAACTAATGCTGGTGGTTTGCGTCTTGTTCGTTATGGATCCCTTCATGGAAATATACTTGGTAAGAAGATAGTCATAGTCCATTAAGCTTGAGAAATCAAACGTGTTGGCTTTTCTATATCATCTGAGTGCTTCTAAAGTCAGTGCGTCAATGCTAGATGGTTGTATTGATTTAGTCATTCCTAGAATGGAATCCAGTTGAAAGGTGGAACAATTTTCATGTTAATTACTCAATATATTGCGAAGTTGGGGGCATCTCAATCCATTTTTTCTTTCAATAGTGCACTATTCATTCTGAAGCAAGCTTTTGATTGCCCTACAGGCGTTGAAGCTGTTCTAGCAAATGGTACTGTACTTGACATGCTTAAGACATTGCGCAAAGATAATACTGGCTATGATTTGAAACATCTATTTATAGGTATGTAGTGAACAACAAGCCAAATCTGGAAACAAGTAGAATATCTGATTGTAAATTAACTTACTGATGATGTAGGAAGTGAAGGTTCCTTGGGAATTGTTACTAAAGTTTCAGTACTTACACCACCAAAGTTATCTTCAGTAAATGTGGCTTTTCTTGCTTGCAAAGATTATAGCAGCTGCCAGGCATGATCAATACTCTTATTTTCAAATATATTTTGTTTCATTGTTGCTGCATTGATTGCTTTAGTGACTTCTGTGGATTACCTTAATTGATTGCCGTTTATATGATTTTGTCAATACTATACTGACTGATTCGGAAGCATTATATATTTTCTTCTCCTTTTTTTCACTAATGAAGGGCACTTAGTGCCTATCTGGTTTGAGAAAGTGGTTTCGTTTTCCATTTCATTTTTTTCACAAATAATTGTAAAAATGGCTTTTTTTTACTATTTTTTTATTGTTTTCTAAGATTTGTGTGGAAATGGTGAAAATAACATTTTTGTTTTGAAAACATGAAAGGACAACGGAAAACCTTTTCTTTAAACTAAACATGCCCTCGTTTTCCAAATTAATTCTAATTTTTTTATCATTGTCTTACCACAAGCACTGCTGAATAAGCAGGGTGAAACTAGGTCTCGAATGATGAGATATTAAACTGTATAGAACTTTCTGTTACCAATTAGGTGAAATTCTTGTATAAGTTTATGTTTTGCACCAATATGCTTTTCCCTTTTGTTTTCAGAATGAAACAGGCATCCATCTGATCAGATTGATTTTGTTTCTGTACTTCTCATCAGAAACTGTTACAGGAAGCAAAAAGGAAACTTGGGGAGATTCTATCTGCATTTGAATTTCTGGATGGCCAGTGTATGAATTTGGTAATATAAGTTATCAAGTGATACCATGCTGAATGTGCGTGATGGTTGCTACTTATAAATGCTTTAAAGTTGTCTTCATGCATGCTCATATGCTAAAACTTGATATTACTTTATGTTTGGTGTTAACTTTGTGCTTGATATTACCAGATACCCTGTACAGGAGTGCAAATGGTATTTCAGCAATCCTGCGTCTTAGAAATTGATGAGGCTACTGTGCATGTGCATGTATTTGTGTCTTGTGTGTATACTGAATTTATGTTATACAGAAAATAAGAGAAGCATTGATAAACTGGTAGTGGGTCTTATTGATGAAATTGCATTTTGATTTGAGTTTTAGTTTTTGCTGCTATTTTGATTGGATTTAACATCTCAAATACTTAAAGATCGCATGCTCATTATGTAGGAATGCATGCACGTGTTTCCTTTATGCCACTAGCATAATGTCACGTACATCCGAAATACTTGTAGTTAGCAGAAGGTAAACGAAAACCACGCTTCGTAAAACATAACAATGAAAAAACATATTAGGAAGTTCTGCCCAATATTATGATATAGGCATTTAATGCTTTGGAACTTGAGTCTTGACTTTGATCTATGGTTTCCCAGAAGGATGTACAAACATGTCTCTGTGTTGTCATGGAATTCAGTATGAACTTTACGTGAATTGTTTAGTAGTATCTGATCATTGTAATACAATCTTCTCCAATCATAACAGCTTTCTTAATTATATTTATTTTTTTGGATTTAGACAAATTACTGCTATAAAATCCCAGGTCTTACTACTGAGAAAATTATCAGATCTTTGTGACTTTATTTTCTTTTCCCTTTGGTTGGTCCATAGTCATCCTGTTTTTATTGGATTTCTGACAGGTTTTAAATCACCTGGAAGGTGCACGAAATCCAATACCAACGTCATTGTATAACTTTTATGTTCTGATTGAGACAACAGGCAGTGATGAATCTTCTGACAAGTAAAACGTCTATGAATTTTTCTGTGTGTGTGTAAATAAAGTCCTTGCATTTTAACATGGTGCAGTTAGTCATTAAGCAGAGTAAATTACATTGATTTCTGCTGTTCTGACTTTTGATCAATCATATACTTACCCTTTAAATTGTAATTTAGCAACCTTCAACAGAGATTAGTGTAATTTGTTACATTATTGGATTTAGTTGATGCTAAATTTTGTTCCTTCTCGTCTCTGGCTTCTGCTGGCATTAAAAGCTACTTCACCTTTTTAGGGAGTTGAGTGGACGAATGAATTGCAGAGTCTAATAATTAAGTGATTAGGTTTAGGGTACAGTTGTTAGAAGTATCTATCCTCCATAGTTTCACTTACAGCATCCTGAATTCATCCAAATGCCATGCTATGAAGTATGAACCTTAAAATTTTCCTGAACACGTTCCTTAACTTATTTTTTCCTTTTTTTTTATCCATTTTTTTTAGTTATCAATATGAGCATGTAATTAAATACCTTTACATATGATGACACATTTATTTTGATACCTCTAGACAAAAGCTTGAAGCATTTCTACTTGGCTCAATGGAGAATGAATTGATATCTGATGGTGTTATTGCACAAGACATAAACCAAGCATCATCTTTTTGGCTTCTACGTGAGGTTGACATTTTTCACTCCATCAATATCTTTTTTGGAAAAATGATTTATCTCTTTTCCAATTAAGCATATCTCCCTCCCATAATTTGCTTTTCGATTTCATAGTTGAATGGTATTCTAATTTTTGCAGTCAGTATTTTTACCTCTTCTGAATTCATACTTCATTTTTTCAAATGAAAAAGCTTGACCAAGTTAGGTCAGCTATACACCTCGCATTTGGAATTTTTATACCAAAGCCATATGAAGTTATTGTTATCTAATTGCCTTTAGTATCCACTTGCTTGGCTACTAATGCTCTACGGGCGGTTTCATCCTAGAGAAGATTTCATTTCATTTCACTTCAAACTTTCTATATCATTTTGTACTTTTACTCTTTACTTGGTATGAATCTGCTACTAAATTTCTCGTTCTAATATTCTTATTTTTCATTTTATGGCCAAGTTGATCATATTTATTCTGATTGCTTTTGTCATTTGACACTCGTGGATGCTTTTTCGGTGTAGACTCTTATTGAGTTGGATGAAATAACTAAATGTTTGAACATATTGAGTGGAAGAAACATAACTACTATGCTGTAGATACTAGATTAAATTTCTTATTTTCGTAAGGAATTTGAAAAGAATGATTTCCCCATCCCCAAAAGTGATATTCTTCTGTTTATTTTTCAGCAATAATTTTGTCATCAGTAATTAAAATTTCAATGTAATATGAATTTATATTTTTTTTTATATATAAATACTATTTGGTTGTACTAGATTTTATCTAATGATTTCAGGGTATATCAGAGGCATTGATGAAAGCAGGAGCCGTTTACAAGTATGATTTATCAATACCTCTTGAACACATTTACAATCTTGTTGAAGAAATGCGCTCTAAACTAGGTAAGGAACATATTAACGTTCCCATGTATGTAGTTATATTTTGTTTTCCTAAGTTTGTGGTATAGTTCAGATGGGTAATTAGCAGATATAATGTAGTTAGTATATGCTTAATTCCTTGAGTTGTGTCCTAGAAAGTTTATAGCTTTTATGGAAGATATATGTTATTTTATTTGTTTATTTATTTTTGAATTGTAGGTAATACAGCAAACGTAATTGGATATGGTCACCTTGGAGATGGTAATTTGCATTTGAACGTTTCTACTCCTCATTATGATGACAAGGTAGCTCAAGCAAACTCAAGAAAATTGTTAGGTTATGAATTTTCTTTTGATAACATTATCAGTGATAAAATTTGCAGATTTTGTCGCAAATCGAACCTTTTGTATATGAGTGGACATCTAAGCACGGAGGGAGTATTAGCGCTGAGCATGGTGTAGGACTAATGAAAGCCAACGAGATTTTCTACAGCAAGTCACGGGAAACTGTATGTATATTAATAATTTGTTATTGACTCAAGTAGCAGTTTTCTGTTTGAATATGTGAAGTTGTGATTTGAATGAATGTCTGAACTGTATCAAATTGGACAGGTGCAACTGATGGCTTCAATCAAGAATTTGATGGACCCCAATCACATACTCAACCCATATAAAGTTCTTCCTCACTCTCTCACTTCATAATCTCCTTCATATTTCTGCTCATTTCCTAGAAGTGACACAATCTTAAGAAGTGTGTTTTGTGTTATGTGGTAAATTCGTCACATTTATGATCTCATTTTCACCCTTTTCCCTACTATTTAATTCATTACCTTTGGTAAGACCCTTTACTTGGTATTTCCAAATATCAATTTATTGTATTCATGGAAGCTTTACTTTCTCATAGCTGTTTCACTGTAAGATGTGTAATAACTAAAATATTTTTGGGTTAATCTCAATCACTTTTTCAGTTTTTAAAGAAAATTTTAAGAAAATGTTAACAAAGATTGAAGATAAATGATATTGACATTTTGCGCGCATGAAGCGAACTTATAATGTGTGGCTACAAACAATCTTTTCAAAGTCATATTTGGTTTGTTGGTCGAACCGGTCATACCCATTTTTTGAATCAAAGTTAATGCTAATTTCCTTTCACTTTTACTTTATTTATTGGTAGATATAATTGATTCAACTTATAAACATTTGCTATAAATATTAAAATTGGAGGAAGTAAAACCCCAATAATCATATTTTATAATTCTTTTTATCAACAAAACAAAAAAAATTAGATAAAGATACAATAAGATTGTAATTTACATCAGCATAATAGATATAGAAAAAATAAAACCATCAACCTCTCTTTCATACAAAAAAAAACACAAATGAAAAGAAAAAATGATCTCACTCAAATCAACCCAAAAAATGAGTTTCTTAGTTGAATAAGATTCCCTTTCTTTTAAATGAGTTTTCTAAATTCACGAACATAGTTTTTCTAAAGGGCAAAGTGTGATGTAAGTTTTCCACTAATCACGCGTAGAATATGCTTATCTTGAAACCAGAATTTGGCATGAGAATAAACATATTTTGGGGGTTTAAATTGGTAGTGCACAACTTGGGAAAGTTAATGTAAGGCGTCCACTAGGGAAAACAATTATATAAAGATCCCCCAATTTAACTAAGATTAATTAATTAGCCTTCAGAATTTTTCTTTTTTATTTTGACCAAGAGAATAACTTTTATATATTCAAGAATATCTAAGAACGGAACAGAATAATATATTAAATCATAATTCAAAAATCAACAGAAAATATCACAGTTTGTGATTTACTCTGACCTATAAGTTAGGGATAAAAAAGTTAACAAAAAAACAAAATATCCCTTGAAAACTCTCAGGGCTACGGTTAATCTATGATAAAAAAAATTAAATAAAAAGTAAATTTTCAAAATAAATTAATTTGAGTTAAATCAAGTTAGATTGAATTATAAATTAATTATTACAAATTAAGATTCAGGTCACCCAAAATGAAGATAGATTATTTTAAATTAAGATAGGTTAAACCTAATAAAAAAAAGTCAAATAAGATTAAATCATGATAAACCGAGTCACGATGAATTATGATAAATTAAATTAAATCTGAATAAGTCGAATAAAAATAAAATATTTTAAATCAAAATAAGTTGAGTTAATTCAGATCGAATAAAAACAAGTGAACTTTGATAAATTAAATTAGAATAAAATCTCATAAATATTTATTTAATTTATAATATTTTTTATATTTAAATTAATCAACTTATATTATTTAAAAATTTTAAATATAAAATTAAGTATTTATTATTATTATTTATAAATATTATAAAAAAATAATATTATCATAAGTATTTATAAAATAAAAATATATTTATTATAAAATATAAATATTTATTTATAATAAATCAAACCCAGTTTTGTGGATTGAGGTTTTTTTCTGTGTGTTATTATAAAGGACTAAACAAAGGAGGAGTTAGGGTTAATTTATAAGCATGGTTGAGTTGACGCCTCTAATTAGATGGATTATGTAACCTATTATTAAATAACCACCAAGAAAAAAATATGGTTATAATTATTAATTACTATCTCTATTTATTATTTTTAAGTTTAATATGAGAAATATAAAGAGATAAAAGAATTATGAAAACCAATTCAACTGAAGTTTCTGTTTAAAATTAATCAAATAATGTAAAAAATAAATTAAAATAATAAGAGTATATTGTCTTGAAAATAAAAAATCCATTAAATTATATAATTCAAAATAATAAAAAAATAAAATATGTTTACAATTAAATTAAAATATATTCCTAGTCTTTAAAATATTTAAAAATATTAGTTTTAAATTTTTTATACAATTTTAGTTCCTTATTTTTATAGAAAAAACAAATTCTTATAAAAACTAAAACTAATATTTCTAAATAATTTGAGGACAATAACCTAATTTCACTCTTATCTTATAATTATTAAATATAAGTTTAATTAAAAATATATATAAAGAGAAAAATCGAAAAAATGAAGTAATTAAATAAATGTTTCATTTAATCACTAAGCCCAAATTAGTATTTTTTTAGTGGTTAGGAATATTTTTCTAAAGTTAAATCTTATATACATTATTATTAAGATGTTTATATTTAAGGTAACTATTCATTTTTGAACTTAGTGATATGTTCTTGATAGATTAAAAATATATTTATAAATTATTATTAAAGTAAATTACAAGCGATATAACATATTAAAAAAAATAATATATAAATAAAAATTATGCAAATATATGAGTCCAAAATTAAATACAAGAAATATTAAAAAGAAAGTACAGAAAAAAATAAAATAAAACAATGATTAAAAGAATACTTAAAAATAAAATAAAAGAATAAAATATTCAATGTTCGGGTATATATTACAGAAAGAAAAGGCTGAAAATGTTAAAATAACTTGTCCATTCACAAATATTCACAAGACTTAAAATTTGAGTATATATTTACAAATTTCAACCTTTATTATAAACAAAAATAGCAAGTAAATTTTTTATAATTTTGATAGTTTCGGTTAGGGATGTTAATAATCCAACTAATTTTAAAAAAATAACGGAAAAAACTAAAACTAATTAAAACTAAATTTATTTTAAATATTTTTAAATATATATATTTTAAATATTAAAATTTAGTTCAAATTTTAAATTTCAAACAAATAAATCTATCTAAACTTAACCATTTATTATATTTAAATATAAAATTATATTTTTAAAATTAAATAATAATATATAAATATATATCTCTCATATAAAAAAATAAAATGAAAGAATCATATTTAATTTAAATAAAAATTTATAAAAAAATCAAATTGAAATAAACTCAATCCGCCAACCCTCTTAATCTACATCCACATGATATAAAATATAACGAACTTAATTATTAAAAATATTCAATATCTAATATGCTTATTGTATTATCGAAATAATATAGTTAATACTTATATTAATTGTAATTTATTTCAGAGATGAAAAGTTTGATAAAATATTTCACAGGTGAAGAGTTTTCTGTACATTTTAATTTTATAGTTATAGTAATATTGAGGAAGGTCTCTTGGTAAAACAATTTGGAATATCTTATGTGGAAGGGAAAACAGAGAAAGATTTATATGAAAATAGAAGTCACACGTGAGAGTATTCCTTACCTGCAAGATAGTAATCCAAGGAAACTTTCTTTCTTTGGCACCATTCATTATCACCACTTAACTTATATTGCAACTTTCACTTTCTATATTTATCTATATACGTTATCAACAAACTGAAAAACAAAAATCTTCAATAACACAAATAATTTAATTAAAATATAAATCCATTATATTGTACAATTTTGTTTAATTACAAACTGAAAATACTTGTAATAATATTTACTTTATCATTGTGTAGAAAAAAAAAAAGTGAATCTGTGTAAAGTTTTACATGTAAAGTGAGTATAAACGCGGTTTAAAGTTTTACATGTAAAGTGAGTATAAACGCGGTTTTAACGCTAACTTTATATCTTTGTAGGCGAAATAAATGATAATAAAAACAAAAATATAACCGTAGTCGCCGGTACCAACGTCTGGGGCATTTCGTCAAACCCTCTTAATTTCACATTTTACTATTTAAAATAAAATAAAATTTTATATATATATATATATATATATATTCACTACTTCAATTTCTCTTTCTCTCTTGCTTTGTTAATAGAGAATTGTTCCTCTCCCCATTTGTGTACGCGCAAGAATCATGACTAGTTCCTCTGGTGCCGCTCGCAAGGTTAGCCCTAATCCTTTTCCCTCTTCGATTTTTTATCTTTCGTATTCCTGTTCGCTTCTTAGGTTTGAATTGGGATCGTGGCTGTTTCAGAATCTCAGTAAGATTGCCTGCAATAGGCTCCAGAAAGAGCTCGTTGAGTGGCAGGTCAATCCCCCCACTGGTTTCAAGCACAAAGTCACAGACAATCTCCAGAGGTATCAGATTCTTCTAATTCGACTCATAATCCTCCTAAGTTTCTCGCTTTCCCCTTCGCCTTTACACCACTTGTTTTCTTATGCTTCGATTTCGTCTTTCTCTTGTTCCTTTACATTGTTTTTCCTTCTTTTCCCCTTTTTTCTTTTGCTTTCTTCCTCTCTGCAAGGTGGGTTGTTGAAGTCACTGGAGCTCCTGGTACACTTTACGCCAATGAGACCTACCAGCTTCAGGTCGATTTTCCCGAGAATTACCCTATGGAAGCTCCCCAGGTTCCTCTTTTGCCCCTTCCTTCCAAATTAATCTTTAATTTGTACCGGGTTCTGTTGTTCACTGATGTTATTTTTCAATTATTAACTGTTCTACAGGTTATTTTCTTGCATCCGGCTCCGCTGCATCCCCATATCTACAGTAACGGCCATATTTGTTTAGGTATGTGTGTGGATTTTTATAGTAACCGTGTTTTGCAGTATAATCCTGTGGGATATTCCGTTGCTTCATGTTATGTCCATTTTTTTTTTCTTTTTCTGTTTACATTCCGACACGCCCTTTTGTTACAGGGTCTTGTTTTGCGTTGCTTTGTATGGTTGTTTGTATTGGCATTCATGTTGTCGATCTTTTCGACACTGGCTTTTGTTGTAACCTGCTGCGGTTATAATTTCTTTGACGTCTCGACTTCGAAGTTAAAGTTTCTTGTCGAGAACTATTGGGAAGAGGACGGTGATTGGTTGTGTAACTTTTTAGGGTTCTCCTAGTACCTGAGAAAATCAATTTATTTTTGTAATTTGAAAAGAATAATTCTATCTTTTTCTAAAAGAATTGTCCGAATTAATTAAAAGAAAATATATTATTAACTATTAAGTCAAACATTTGAAAGGTTTGAATATAGTAAATGTAACATTGTTGTTGAATACTTACTGTTTTAATAAAGTAGGAGAACTTGTTAGGAACACCTAGCATTACTCAATCGAAAATTGTGAACAACGTTTAAGAAGTTAATAAACTATAGAAAATGTACGAAACAAGAGAATCTTGTAGTGAATGACCTTGATATTTTTGCAGATGTCTATCTTCTTGGTTTGGTATGCCCAAGAATGTAATTGGACCACAATACAAGGGTAAATATGCTAGGAATGTTATTTTATGGTTGTGAATTGTGATGGTATCCTAGATAAACTATGGTATGCCATATATACGAGGAATAGAGAGAATTCAGAAGTGTGGGTTCTTCCTATGTAAGTGTTTTTCTTTTTGGTGTTTCAATTGCTGCGCATCTTTGTTTGTGTAGGATTAGAATGGCACAATTCTAATTGCCCTGCTGTTTGCGATTTGGAAATCTAGTAATTTGTTTCCTCTGATGAACTGTTTAGATGACTCTTTTCTGTGTGATGCATGGTTAAATTGATATGATTCTGAAGTATAAAATAAAACTTTGATATGATTCTTGTGTAACAGACATGAAACAAACGATTCAATAATTTGTTCATTTTTTATTTTCCATTCCGATTTTCCTGAAGAAGCTCAAATTGCCAAATGAAAAGAAATTGAAGAGGTGTTGTTAATGCACCTTATTTAATTATTCCATTTCTCTATTTTTCATTCTTTTGAAATAGGGGCTCGATATAGTAATTTAAGTCATTGACTCTATGCACTCTATTTGGTTGTTCCATTGCTCCATTTTCATTCTGCTGCAATAAAAGCCTGACACAGTCACCTGCTTACTCTATATCCACCTAATTTTGCTGCATTGTTGCTCTGTATTTGTTCTTTTCAACTATAGGCTTCAAGTAGTGCATTAACATTATGTGGCTCCTAAGTCTAAGGAGATGAAGGATGTTACCTCATAGCCTTGAACTTTTCTCGACAATATATTGCTGTTAGAATGAACTATCATTAATAGGCGCACATATAGAATTATGACTTCTGAATTTTCCTATGACTTGGCTTTCAATGGCATTATTGTATTATTGAAATTTACTTTTTCTTTGGTGATATGTGAGATTTAAGTACTATTTGATACCTTTGAGTATTTCCTTAATGTTTTAGATATTTGATATGGAACTTTTTTATATTAATATATTACTCCCTCTGGTCCTTATTACAAGATACATTTTAGAAGAAATTGTTGGTCCTTTTTAGAAGACATTTTATAATTTCTATACAACTTTATATTTGTTTTTTGTTTGCCCCTATTAAATATTATGAGTATTTGTATTTTTGTTTTAATGAAGAGTAAGAAGAGAATTTTAAAAGTCATTAATAATGGAGGCTAATTTGGTACATCGGTAATATTTTTCAAAAAATTCAACTAAGTTAATTGCTTTCGTTGGTCAATGTGTTTATATTAGAATTGTCTTATATTAGGAGCAGAGGGAGTTTTTAGAATCGTATATATGAGATGACTTATATTTCTAAAGTTGAAGAAATGATTTCCTGATATGGTTCATGATTTGACAACATTGAGTATATTTTAGTGTTCATATTCATCTTTTTCTCCCTATCTATTTGGGTTTGAGCTGCTTCTGTTGTTTTCTTTTTCTCCCTATCTATTCTGGGAGAAATTGAGCCGAGTTCGTACCGTAATGAGTTTGTATTGCATAATGGTTTGAATTCTGAATGAGTTGTAACATATTTGACTAGAGATACTGTACATGGCTGGTCAGGCAGATGCTCGTTTTGTCTTTTTATTATGTTGATTGGGCAGGTTATACCAAGAAAATTTTTTAAGGCCTCTCCCCCCACCTCCAACCCCTCTTTTTTTTCTTCTTAAATATAGAAATTGGAAGGATGGTAGCAGTGGAGAGACGGTATGATGGAAGTTAGGAATGCATTATTTTTCTCCTTTATTCATTCATGCCAGTCTAGATATCCAACTACTATATTATAAACTACAATGTACACACTTTGTAGCGTGAGATTCTCACTCTCCTTACTCTCTCAGAAGTTTTCAGTGTTTACAACTCTCTTCTCATATTTAGACATTTCACATATAGCCCAAAGAATCCTCTTAATCATTTTAAACTGTCATTCTTTTATCTTTATTTCCGTACTTTTAATTTATTCTGTTTTATTTCTATATCTAAATTAAATTTCAATAGTTTTTAAAGAAGAAATTGTTAATAGTTAAAAATAATCTTCAAAGATTTTTTATTTATTATGCATTTTAACTTTAATATAATATATCTATATATATTAAAATATTTTATATTATCAACTTCAATTATATAAAATAAACATTTATCCTGTATAATATGATTGTGCTAAAATACTAGTTGATGATAATGCTCCATGCATGTGGGGGTTAAGAGATGGGGAGGAATTTGAGAAGCCTATTTATTTGCATCTACTTTATGTTGTCAGTGTTAAGTATTTAAAAGGGCTTTACCTTTGGCATATAGGGATTTGATGTTTCTAGAGTTCTACTTTTACATGATCAATAATATTATTATTATTTGCATATTTGATTTATAAATTGAATTATGATTCATTTGGGCTTAACTGTTAAGAGATGAGGTGGAAGTTAAGAAGCATGAACTTCTACTTACATCTACTTGATGTTGTCAGTGTGAAGTATGTAAAAATGGTTAACCTTTCACTCCTGGGAATTTGATGTTTGTATAGTTATACTTTGACATGTTGTCCATTTTTTTCTTTATAAATTTAGATAAACTAGTTACTTCTTTTTGGTGGTGCTGACATATAATACGTTTGGAATTATGCAGACATATTGTATGATTCCTGGTCCCCTGCCATGACAGTTAGTTCTATCTGCATCAGTATTCTCTCAATGCTTTCAAGTTCGACCACAAAGGTGTGAATTTATTTACTGTAAATCTTGATTTTCCTAATTATTCAATGTGCTGTGATAGGATCAACGGGCACATGAATGTGCTATATTTTTAACCCAGGTTTTAATAAACATTAATTTAATAAATGGTTGGTTATTTCTTAAGATTCTATGGATGAATTTAGGTGGGTCATTGACCATCCATCATCAAATGGGTGTCATGTTGCCTTATTAAACTCTTGACTTGATTTCTTTGGCAGCAACGTCCTGAAGATAATGATCGCTATGTAAAGAATTGCAGAAATGGCAGATCACCTAAGGAGACAAGGTGGTGGTTCCATGATGATAAAGTATAATTAAAGTTTCTCTAATAAGTCCAAAAAAGGTAGAGTAGAGGATTATCCTTTTGAAATCAAAATGAAATGGGAAAATGCATTTTGAGAAACCAGGATCCTTTAAATTAAATGGATAATAACTCTGCTGTAAATTGGCATTGCCTGGTATTTGTAAAGGAAGGGGAAACCATGTGTCTTAAGCAACTTAAGGAGCAAACAATCTCAAACCATTGTGGTTAATCCGGGAGGTATTTGGATGTGGATATAGATGATCTGATTAACCCGTATTGGTAACTTGTGTTTTAATACTTCTCTTAACAATTGTCCATTATATCTCATAATTGACTTAGATGCATTGCCGATATTACAACTCCTTATTTATTATATCTTTGGTAGTAAAAATTATTTAGGCTTTTTCCATTTAATATTTTTTATTTCTGGTAATCAAAAGAATATGGGAGGACTCAACACAAAGACATAGTTTTATCTGTCCTGAAATTATAATCAAATTTGACAATGAATAGATATGAACATAATAAATCCGTCTAAATATTTTTGTAATTACAAATTAGAAGTACTAAATTTCTTTATCATGCTAAGACTATTTTATCCAACACTTTTTAGTTTAAACTTTGCTAGCATATAAATTAGTAATTATAAATAAGTATGCATCTATGATTCTACTAATAAATTTAAATTATGAAGATAAGTTATAATGATTTTTACTAATCAATCTTCTAGGTATAATATTTCCTCATATTAGAGAAGTTCAAATTTTCATATTGCATGTATGGATATGCATTTTTAGAATTGATTTTGAACATGTTAAAAAATGTTTTTTTATTTAAAAAGTAATTCTGATTAGTGAGTTTAAGTGATGTGGTTTTAATGTGTACAACATATTATTGGGAAATGTTTTTTATTGGAAAACTTAGCATTAAAATTGATTTTGAATATAAGATTATCAAAATGGATTATTCATATGGGAAGAACTGTATTTTTATTCTCTCAGAGGAAAGCTTGCATAACAGATGTATTTATTTCCTATAAAATCAGATCATAAAAAATGTATTTATTACCTACAATAATCAGCTGGGGAAATGAACATTATCAGAATTATGGACTTATCCAAACAGATAGACGAACCAGGTACCATCGGATTATAATTGAAACTGAACATAATTCCATTTGCAATATAGTTATATATGCATTTGTCACACACATTTATATTCCTCTATATTTTCATAAACTGCACAATTAATACATCTTATACAAAAACAAAGTTATTTACAACTTTGTTGATATTTTTATATGATATTCTTGTTATTGGGCATGAATCGAGTGTAATATTTAATTTTAAACAATTTCTACATAATCATTTTTTGATTAAAAAAATTGGATAATTTAAAATTTTTGAAATTTTTTCGTTGTAAGAAAATTATTTCATCCAGAAAGTAAATATATTTAAAAAATTATCAAAGATGATAATTTTTTCGGCGAACAAAATATAAAACTTTAAATGAAGGTGAATTATTATAAGATCCGTCAATATATGTCTTGTCGGTAGTTGAATTTACTTAACAATTATTCAGTTTAAATATTATTTATGCAGTGTAAATATTGAACAGATTCATGCATGTTCCATACAAACTTCATATGAAAGTTAAAATATGTGTAAGAATTCTAAGTCAAAGTCTATTTTTTCCATCACAAAATAATTATTTATGTTTTCTGTTATTCTGATTGAAAAGGTTTTCTAGTATCTATAAATAAACTATAAATTATTGTGTCTTTTTGTGATCTTTCCTCATCTCTTGTTCAATAAAGAGACGTAAGACTATTTGAATATACAGTCTTGATGATCTGAGTTGTTTTTGTTATATCGGTACGAGAGATTTACTATTATTATATAATTTATTTATTAAATATTTTTTTAGGAATTTTTTTTAAAATTAATTATCTATTAAATATTTTTCATAAATTTTTTTTATAATTTTTTTTATAAATTTATTTATAAAATAAATTTTTATTGATTTGTTTTAGAAATTTTTTATAAATTTTTGTAAAAAATATTTTTTTATTAACATATTATCTACATGATAAAATTTTTTTTAAAAATTATATTTTTTATTAATTTTAAATATTATTTACATATTTATTAAAAAAATATATATATAAAAATAAATTGTCACTTCATTTATTATATGATGGAAAATGATTTAATTGTAATTAAATATGATGGAAGATGATTCAATTGTAATTAAATTTAAGATGTATTAATTAAATTACTGGATAAAAAACCTTTTTCTGAAAAAATATAAATTAAATTTTTTACTTATTCTTTAACTTTGAGAAAAAATATTAAAAGATCAACCTTATTTTAATGTTTTTAAGGATAAAATATTATAACTATTTTTATTATAATAATTGATTTATAAGAATAAAACTAAAAAATATATGAATAAAAAATACAAAATATTATAATTATAGATTCTCTTTTATTTATATATATATAGCTTTTTTTTTCTTTTTATTTAATTACAATATAAAATTATTTGTATTTCTTTTCTTAAAGATGATAACGAGGGAAGGAAAAGTTGGCAAGGGGTAAACTAACATAATGTTCATCCCTAAACACAATAACAATAGCAGCATTCCCATGCAATAACTTTGCACGCTTGGAATTTAAACCTACCTTTGTACTTCACATGCTCCTATATACATTAGGACATGAGAGTGTTCAAATTTATGAATCTTTTAAAAATTCTATGAGAAGATTTATATGCACTATAATAGGTTTTAACATTATCTTAAACAACTCCATAAGTCTAACTCAATTGATTAAGCAAGATATATAAACTATTGTAAATTTTTTTAAATGTATTTATAGATATTGAAAATGTACTTATTGAAAGGTCAGAATTTATGGAGTGAACGTCAAATCCAGCAGACCTAGCCATAGCTGCTGTGTCTGTGACTCTCTCTGTGCATCAATCCACAAATAAACAACATTTTGACGCCACAACCAATTCATCCAATGCTATATTCATCATCAAAACGAGTAAGAAAAAGTTTTTAAACTATCTTTTTTAAATTCAAAAGTTTCCAACATACATGGAATTCCATAACTTTTTTAAGAAAAATGTTTATTAATTTTGTAATTAGTGCTGTAAGTATATTTAGTAGCAATATTCTCAAATTTTCATTATTCATTATTTTAGGGACAATAGTTAAAAATTAAAAAAAAATACTATTTTTTATCAAAAAAACATAATAAAAGTCTATTTATAAAATTATTTTAAATATTAATTAATTTATTATTATACTCCATCTTATATAATAAGGCTGTTTAATTAGTCATATAAATCTATTTTATCTCATTAACTACCCTAATAAATATTTTTATTTTCATTTTATCTTCCAAGGCTTATAAACAGAAATTGAAAAAACAAATACTTGCTTTTAATATTTTTCAGAGTTATTATTTGTAAATTTTGTTATATAATTTGTTTTACAAATAATATTTATTTACATATTTATAGATAGATTGAGACGATGGAATGATTGATTGATGAATTTGGATCCTTCCCCAAATCATCATGCAGACAGTACCTTGCAACGTCTCAACCTTTCGCTGCTCATTGCACGACAATCAAGAAAGACAGAAAATAAAATAAACACTTCTGATTTTAGCTTTCACGGAGAGAGCACAGGTTCATAGCATATGCAGAACCAAATACAACCATAATGTTACTGATACGATAAGTTTTTATGTATTTACCTTTTTGAATGAATGTCTTTAATTATATATCTCATCACACACTTCTCATTTTATTCTTTTAGATCTCTCTAACGTGAAATTTATAGCATGAAAAAGTAATTACAGAAGATTAGAGAGAGGTTGAAGTTGAAAGAGTGGTGAAGTTAGAATGTGATTGAAGTGAAAAACAGGAATTAGGCAGGTAGGAGTGTAGGAAGTGGGTAAGAGAAAGATGGGACGGGTCATATGTAACCAAACAACGTTAATATCTTCGAACTCTCTCCATCACATTGCCATGCCTCGATATTGATGAGAGATAAATAATTTGTAATAACTAGTACAGTACAGTGCCAAGCTAACACCGCTAGCTATACCTATACTATAATGACACCACATGCTCATACCAGTCCACTATTCACTACTCACTACACCATGTACGTGCTGTAACACCTTTCACCATCAAACTCTTCTGCTCTGTTGCTTCTCCACTCCATTCCATTGCCTTTACTAATCATATCTCTTATCTTTCCCTTAAACCTTAATTTCTCTCATTTCCTTCTTTTTGTTCCATCGTCTCTTCTCTTATTAACATACACACACAGACCAAAAGTTACTTAAAATGATATGACACTACAGAAAATAAATAAAAAATGTCATGTGTAGTAATTCAGTGTTAAAGATGCTTTAACTCGAGTTTTATTGTGATTAGTTGTTGTATTTCTCCTCTCACCCTTGAAAATGAATAAACTACTACATATAGATGTCTCTGTCTACTCCACCAACATTCTTGATCTGTTGAGACAGAATTAGCTTTGTAATCCCAGCTATATGATTTATACATTAATCTGATCTCCGATTAGAGCTCTTTGCCTTCGTAAAGGTATTCCTTTTCCATGATTTCTTGGATGAATAATGCACATGGAGTTGATGTTTCGTGATATCATATGTGGAGTAATTATAAAACTTGCAGTGCACACTCATCATGACAGAAATAAAAGCAATCAATCATAATAAGGTATAGTAGGTTTCTTCTACGAAAAAATGACTAACAAAACTCAAATGCAGAATTTGTGGTACTAATATTGACAAAAAACACGACTAATTCAAGCAATGATTGCAGCCTTAACCACATCATTAATCTTAAGTTCCATATGAACTATATAGTAGTTAATTAAGACTGCACTGAACTGATATATAGCTGGTTTGTACTTTCTCCCTAGATAGGGTGCAGTTTAACAGAAGATAGAATAATGATTTAAGGAAGTGAAGGATGAAGGTTATTTAACATTGTGGCATTGTCCAATAAATTGAAGTGTGAAGAGGGTCGCTGGGTATTAATTAAAGGGGTACCAGCTGTCCAATAGTGCGTGGCTATGCTTTCCACACACTTTCATCAATTTAGAATTTATTCGTAGTTACACTCCAAGCCTACTTTTTCTTTGGCAGCTTAGCTTTCCAATTTGGGAAAGCCTCTTCACTGCTCTCCACCTTTTTCCCTTTTGTTTGTATGAGTTTCTATTCACTGGACTCCTCCTTGGCCTTATTATTGCCTTTGCTCTTCCCTCTATTAATATCTGTGCTTGGAAAGGGAAGCAAAAGAAGATCCAGAGCAGTGTAGAAGCTAAGCTAAGCTAAGCCAAGCCAAGGTAGGTTAGTAGTGAGTGATCCATCGATCGATCTCGAGATGGGTCGCGGCAAAATTGAGATAAAGTTGATTGAGAACCCCACCAACAGGCAAGTTACCTACTCCAAGCGAAGGAATGGTATCTTCAAGAAAGCTCATGAACTCAGTGTTCTCTGTGATGCCAAGGTTTCACTCATCATGTTCTCAAAAAACAACAAGATGCATGAATATATTAGTCCTGGCCTTACGTCCGTACCCTACTCTCTATCTCTTTCTATCCAGTCAATATCTGATTTTTCATCTTTTTTTCTTTTTCTGTTTATTCCATTTCTTGTTTCTTGTGAATCAGCACGAAAAAGATCGTTGATCAGTATCAGAAGACTTTGGGGGATATCGATCTGTGGCGTTCCCACTATGAGGTTAACCAACCAACCACTCGTCTTTCTCTCTCTTTTTCTCTTGTTTTTTGTAATTATGGTGTTAATGATTTGCTTCCTGATTTTGTTATTATGTTTATTCTTGCCATCAGAAAATGCTTGAAAACTTGAAGAAGCTGAAAGATATTAACAACAAACTCAGGAGACAGATCAGGTAAATAGAATTACATGTAAAAAGAGTTATGTTTTTACTACACGTGTTCACTGTCTTGGCATGGTTGAAGAACGCTCATTGGTAGACTTGTGTATTGAAAAAGGCATAGGATTGGTGAGGGTTTGGATTTGGACGAGCTGAGCTTCCAGCAACTGCGCACTCTTGAAGAGGATATGGTTACTTCCATAGGGAAAATACGCGAGCGAAAGGTAAAAGAAAATTCACACTTGCTTCAGTTAAGTACGTTTTATTTATCAGCATAAATGACTATTTATATGAGAATATAAGGATACTCCAACTCTTACATCAACTTCATAGACATCAACGTAAACAGTAGCTCCTCAAATTTTGAATAGGATTAACACGCCAGTGTAAATATGGAAAATATTTCTTTAACTGTAAAGTTTGGAGACGGTCAAACTCAATCATGATCTAACCTTTAAAAGTTCGATAATCTGATTAAGTCAAACTTTCTTTCTTAAAAACTATAGCATTTGTACGAAATCAAAACACACCATGTGAATACCAACCATCGTCATCCATAATTGCTTCAGTTGAGACTTTTCCCTTTTACTAGATTGAGATAACTTCTTAAGTGGCCTCCAAAATTGAAAGCTGAATAAACACAAACCAGAGAAGAGTAAGTACAGGACCATACCTGTGAAAAGATTATGCAAGAAAAGAAGGGTGCCAAGATATTCATCCTCATGAACAATAAAAAAAGAGCAAACCTTATCTAGTTGCTCAAGGATAAGATAATGTTTCTTTTGTTAAACAATGGAATGGGAAATGAATTTAAGAATTGTTGGTTATCCTTCTTTCAATTCTGTAGTTTCCCATTTCTTCATCCATTTCACTAGAACCATAAAGTAGCCTTAAATTGGGTCTTCAATATCTCATAAAATTAGTTAAATTTGCAACTTGAGTTTATCTGCCACTTTTGTGTTTCTTTTCTGTTGTTTCTTCTGAAGAAAAAAAAAGGGAATTTTAAAACCAACATTTAAGAGGAGGTTGATGATTTAACTGCCTGACTTATTTGTCCTTAGGCTTTCAACTGATACGTTTCTTGTGGATTTATTTTGCAGTTCCACGTGATCAAAACTCGAACTGATACCTGTAGGAAAAAGGTCAGTAACATAATTATTAATCAGTGCTTTTCTTAGTTATGGTGCACTCTTGATAATGTGATGAACATTGGGACAATATGCAGGTTAAGAACTTGGAGCAGATGAATGGAAATTTGCTGCTTGAACTTGTAAGAACTAGAATATCTTGGTACATTAAGTTGAATTGAAAAGACATGAAAGTTAGTTGCCTATACATATGTTGTTTTGATTTGGTTTCATTGATGTGTGATTGACAATGGAAAAAATAAGAAGGAAAAGTGTGTGATCCATCCACAATTTCTTTTGCACGATGAAGGAGACGAGGAATCAGCAGTTGCACTGGCCAACGGTGCCTCCACCCTCTATGCATTCTGTCAGCACCATACTCATCTGAATCTTCCCTCACACCAACACCAACACCAACACCAACACCATGGAGAAGAACCCTTTAAAACTGACGATCTGCGCCTTGCTTAATTGACTGCAACTTCCATTTGCACACCTCAATCAGTAGTAACCCATGTAAATTATATTAATGTTAACTAGCTGCTACCACTTGTTATTTACGCATGCTTGCTTTCTACTATCCTCCTATTGGATCTGTAAACCCAGAAACCTCTCTATCTCTATCCAGGTAGAGAATTAACTAGCTTATATATGGTGTTTGCCTAGAGTGTGGTCTGAAAAACAACAAGAATGTATTTTATTTGTTATTATTATAAGTTCACATTGAGTGAGTATGTTATATTCCATGGTTGAAGAATATATAATCATATTGCTAAGATACGCCTACTCTACCTAATCAAGATTAATTAAAAATTAAAAGCGTTCAACACAGTCTTACTTGCTTTGGTTAGATAATCAGTAACTTCTAATATAATATAATAACTCTGTTACTAGTATATAAATAAATTTAGTTTCAAACAGAATCATTCTTAAAACGAGAAATGAGAACAAATTAAAAATAACAAGGGTTGAGATCAAAATTCTGTTTAAAATTAATCACCTATCTTTCTATTCTTTCTCATGTTTCCCTTCAGTGTCATGGTTGCATACGGTTACACACAGTTGCATGCAAGTCTCTTCTTTTGAAGTCTACTGAAATTAAAAATTTGGAATAGCAATGAATATATAGCGTTGTGTTTAATCAAAACTTTGGGCAAATCATCGAAATGATGTATTTTTTAAAATTTATTAAAATAGGTAAATTTTTAAAAAGTTATATCTTTAACTTAAAAAAGTATGACTTTAATTTTTTTTTAAAAAGTAAAATCATATTTGAAAATACAATTTTAATTAAAATGAAATCATTCTTGCAAACACATCTTCTCCTACTATGTAAAATTTTGATAAATTTTAAAAGAAAAAAAATATATTATTTTTTTTGTATTTTTCTCAAATGTTTTGTTTAATGAGTAAGCAAACTTAATCGTCTAAAATTACAAAAAGTGTAATTTAAAAGGATTAAACTATAATTATATTCTTGTTCTGAAAAATCTTTTAATAACGTATTTATATTTGTATATTTAGAAATTTATTGATTTCTTCATGATTTATGATTGTAACATGTTAATAAAATAAACACAAATATTATGGATAGGTTTAACGATCATAATTTCATATTTTTAGAATATATATATATATATATTTTAAAAAAATCTTGCTAAATATTTATAAATTTAAGTTTTTTTGGATGAGGTAATGAAAAATGAGAAATTGAAAAAAAAAATAGAGTTAAAAATGAAATTGTTTGAATTAGTGTAAAGAAAATATAAATAATTAGAAAATTTATAAATAGTTGATTTGTTAAAAATAAAAGAAGTTATTATGGATTTTTTTTTTCAAGGTCTAAATTGCTTTTTTTAATTTAAACATATTATGTAAAAAATAATAAAGATTGGTGAAGAAAAATATGTCGTAAGCATATATTTCTTAAAATTTCCACATAATCACTAATTATGTAAGAATACTGCGTACAAAAAAAAATACTTTTAGTTTTATATAATTGATTATACATGTATATGTGTATAACCAAACTCACAACTCTCTTCAAAATCAGCCTAATCCATAACAGGACATGAAAAGATTAAATGTTATATATCTAATAATCAAATAATTACTTGCTATCACTGTGTATTCACATTCCTTCTATGAATAAGGATTGAATACTTGAGTTCGCAGAGAGAGAAGTATGTATGAAGATAAGTTCAGAAAATGGGGAATTTTCATATTCTGAGTTATTTTTTAATATTCTTGCAGGCCAATTCACCAACTTTCATTTATTTGTTTTTAAGTGAGTTATCGGAGATGTACACAGTGGCCATTGTTGTAGCATAGAGTGGAGCATTCAACATTTAAGACCAGACATATGATAGGAGGGTAGGTAATTAGGTATGTTGCCAATCTCACAATGCTTCCCAAGGATAGAGTATATACGTACTGTATTAATACAGTAACCTCATCAACATAAAAAGAATCCATAATGTATATATACAGTTATTTTTGTCTCATTTTCTTTATATTTTATGCATAAATACTAAATAATATTACATAACTTTTGCTATTTTTATGCCATCCATTATAATAAATAAATAAATTATTTTATTTCTTAGAAAATTAAAAAAAGTATTTTAATTAAAACCTTTGACATGAAAGAAGGGTTATTAATACAGCATATCTTCATTCAAAAGCTTTTTTTTCTTTTTAATTCAGAAAATTATAGAAAAGATTCTCAAAATGTTTGTTTCCGTTGTATATATTATTTAATATAACACGACCGAACATTGAGATGCTCGTTCTTAGCCTCGCACCCAATAATGGAGTAGAAAAATTGGTTAAGTACAGGCCTGGCCTCAGACAGTTTGACCCTATCACCCAAATTGGGCCCAGCTCATCAATTTATTAATTGGGCTTTAAAATTTGAATCCTAACTTATTCATTTAATAAGTGACAGTTAAACATAGACAAAATAAAAAAAGGTTGTTAAGGGATAGAGTGTAGTCAAAATAAGTAAATTGTTATAAATATATAAATCCTTTATATATATAATGTATATTTCATCACTAAAAATATATTCGTCAAATTATTCTCAAAACCATTGTTATATTTTTTTAATTTATACCAATATTTGTATAATAAAGATATTTAATAATAACTTTGTTTTTTCTATACTTATATAATAACGATTATCAATATATTTTGAAAAATTCATATAATTTATTTTGTTTTTTTTTAAAGTGAGTTAATGTAGCTAATTTTTTTTTCTCTATTTATCCTAGGTTGAGTTTTCTTTTTAAGATGATACCATTAATTTCGCACAAGCATGTATATGTGTTCCATCCCATCCATAATCATATAAAAAAAAGCAGTATAATTTAAAAAAAAAAAAAAAAATCTGAACCAAAATTAATTATTAAAATGTATCATAATGTTTTCGGGTTGATGATATGTGTGAGATTTAAGTAAAACATACAAGTTAAAAACAATTTGGATTTAAATAATTGTTGGTCATGTTGTACCAAATGCATGACTTCGGGTGACACCTAATCAATCAAAGACACTGTTTTTTCTAGCAATGGTTGGGTAAGTTGGTTGGAAGCAGCGATATAAATTATATATTTTGTAAACAAAATTAACTGGTGTATTTTTCTTAAACAGTTGTCAACCTAAAAGATATAGGAAAGTCCTTTGAATGACTTTGCGAAAATTTGAAGTTATGATAAAACTGTCTAAACAAAAATAACTAAGCTTTAGCATTGGGACCCGAAGCACAATAGAAAGCGAAGCAGTTTGCAACCACCGCCACCGCATAAGATGCCACGTTCCCTGAATCTTCACCAACCTTCCATAGTTTCTTCCATTTCACGACTACCCAATAAGCTGCTAAACTCCACTTCTCAGACAACAACAACAATAATATTATTAGGTTTTCCAATTCATACCAATGCTTTTGTTGAATATAATATCACATTTCCAACCACAATTTATCAGTAGTTGGACAATGAGAAGCGGGGCCATGGTCAGAGGAAACATACTGCATACATTACATTATTTACATAACGGCTAGCCCAGCTTCATGATATATATATTAAAATTAAAGAACTGCTAACCCAAGATTCATACATATAAATAGCCACAAGACTCAAATACTCTCAGTACAAACTGCAAAAAGAAAAAGTTTTGTACCTTTCTTGTTTCTATAAACGATAAAAACACATACAAAAATCTCAATTTAGAAAAGGTTAGTTCATCGTACAAGCATCTGAGTTCAGTTCTGCCCGTGAAGCCACTCGCCCAAAAAGTTCTCTAACAACTACTTTAAGTGAGGAAGAAGCCAACGCTCCAGAAAAAAGGCCACCTTTCTCACTTCGTACTCGTTTCTTCCATCACCATCAAAACCAAAAGGTTCACACTCCATCCAACGCTGCTGATTTATTTGCCCACTCCTCTAATTGAGGTTCCAAATCGCGAACACACACACACAAGAGTGGAAAGCGCGAATGGGGTCTCTAAGTTTCCCTCTATTTGCGATGATCGCAATTGGGTGGCTATTATTGGGTGCTGAATCAAAGACACATGGGGGAGATGCAGAGGTTCTGAAGGAGCTAAAGCGAAGTTTGGACCCAGCATCGGTCATCCCAGGCTCTTGCGTCAGTTCCTGGGACTTCACCGTGGACCCGTGCGACAACCTATTCGGCGAGAAATTCACGTGCGGGTTCAGATGCGACGTCGTCGTGTCAGGCCTCAGCAGAGTCACGGAACTTGCGCTGGACCAAGCAGGTTATGCTGGCTCCCTCACCTTCACATGGAACCTTCCTTTTCTACAAACACTCGATCTCTCCAAAAACCAGTTCTCAGCCCAAATTCCCGATTCCTTTTCAAACCTAACTCGCCTCCGCCGACTCAGTCTCTCGTCGAACTCGTTCTCCGCAGAGATACCCCCTTCACTCGGCACGCTCCCTAGCCTCGAAGAGCTTTACCTCGACAACAACAACCTACGAGGAACAATCCCACAAGGCTTCCACAACCTTAAAAGACTCGAACTCCAATCCAACAAACTCAACACCCACCTCCCAAACTTGGACTCCTTCACAAACCTCAAATACCTCGACCTCAGCGATAATTCCATCGCCGGAGTGTTACCGGCGTCGCTCCCTGTTTCGCTGGTTCAGATTTCAATTCGGAACAACATTTTAAGCGGTGTCTTATCGAGTGAAAGCTTCAGGAACTTGACGAGGTTGCAGGTGGTGGATTTCAGCTCCAACCGAATGAGTGGTTTCATTCCTTCTGTTTTCTTCGAGCTTCCGTCGTTGCAGCAGCTGACGCTGTCCTTCAACGAGTTCACGAAGGTGGAAGCGCCGTACAAGGGAGTGGAATCGCGGAGCGGACTTATAGCGGTTGATTTGAGCAACAACAGGCTTGAGGGGGTTTTGCCATCGTTCATGGCGATGATGCCAAAGCTATCATCGTTGTCGTTGGAGAAGAACGAGTTCACAGGGAGAATAGCAACCCAGTTCGCAGTGAAAACGGTGTTTCCCGAAACGGGAGTGTCTCCGTTGAGGAGGCTTCTGTTGGGGGGGAATTACTTGGTGGGAGGGATTCCTCGGCCATTGTTAACTCTTAAACGCGATTCTGCGAACGTGAGTTTAGTTGATAACTGCTTGTACAGGTGCCCTCATAGTTTCTTTTTCTGCCAAGGAGGACAACAGAAGTCATTGACACAGTGTAAGAGATTCGTTTCAACAAGTGAATAATTTTATTTTACATTTCTTTTGGTTGTTGATTTATGATGAGAGATCTTATCTTAAATAAATACTGTACAAATATATAACTCTATCTCCTCATTATTCATGAGAGAGTTTTGGTCAACGCTAAGATGGTGGAGGTACTGCTAGATTTTGTCTCTCCTAGACGTTGCAACTTGCAACCACGTGAACCACGGGCAATGAATCGTCACCATTCGAGACTAGTCTTCATCATTGCATGACCAGTTCGTTCTTGAGTTTGTAAAAAAATTTCATGACTTTATAGAATCATATAAAATAAATTAGTCACAACCTTAAGTTTTAACACAGGATATTTAAACTATCGAGAATTTAAGGATTTACTCTACGAAATTTGCATTGTATCTTGGGCAAATAAACTTTCTTGGTTTAGGACTTTTTAATGGATTTAGTTTTTAAGTAATTGAGACCTTTCTTGGTTTGGATCAAGCTCAAGTGGTAGTCCATTAACAGTTTTCAAACCCAGTCATGGAGTTTGTTTAGCAAAATAACTGGATCCTTTTGTTTATGGGCCCACCTATGGGTTTAAGGAAGAAAAGAAAATAACTTAAAATTAGAGGACTATATAAGTTGTTCAATATAAAATAAAATAAAGAAGTTAAAATATTTAGATAAAATAAACTAAATATCTTTGATAAAAAATGAATATACAAATTTAATGACAAATTAGTAATTTACATAAGGAAATCATGTTCTTTTTTTTTTTTAAAGAAAAGCAAGATTATTTCATAAAAATAAAGAGAAATAATTTTATTTTATAAAATCAAAATATATTCTATTCTCATTATAATCGTACATATTAATATCTCAAAATAATCTTTCTACATATCTCGGAAAGTATTTCAAAACTTTATTTATGAGAGGTTAATTATGATTATATTTCAATTCTTAACGTAATAATACAATTTAGATAAAATAATTATAATAATTATAAATTAAACATACTTATTTGATATAATTTATTTATAATATTGTTTATTAAGTTTTATCTAATCGGTCAGATCCAACAAATTTTATCAAAAATATCAGATTTAATAAATTTTATTAAATGAATTGGTTATAATAAACAGAATTTATTTAAACGACGATTTAAATATTTTATCTTAATTTATAGTATAATAATATTTTATATGATATAATGAGGAAATAAATAAAAAAATTAAGAATTTTAATATTAAAATCTCAATCTTTCGAGTTAATTAAAGTATTTTATTTGTATAAATTCACTTTTTATAGAAATTTCATGAACATTAGTATAATATACATTAGTTATTACAGGCTATAGGTTAGCTTTATAATCAAGAGCACCAGTGGTCTAGTGGTAGAATAGTACCCTGCCACGGTACAGACCCGGGTTCGATTCCCGGCTGGTGCAAATCTGTTTTCCTTTTTTTCTAAAAACTATTTGTTTTGTCTGTCAGTTATGTGCCTCGCACCGTCGCTGTCTCGCTGAACTGTGCTTTTCATCCAATATTGTGAACCACAGGAATGATGAAATTTTAGTGCATCATATTTTTTATTATGAAGCCTAAATATTGCAAGAAGATGTTATATGTACATAAAAGACAAAATCCTAATATCTTCTAACTGATATCATAGCTAAAGTAAGATTACAACATGACAACCTTAGTTATGTTTGTCTATGAGTTAGGATATTCAAATATTACTGCGTACTACTAATTTGCTCCAAACTCTAATTACAAATAAGAATCCTGCATGAGCAAATTAATGTGATATATATGGACCACACTTAACAAATTTCTTTATATAACAACTTTTACTTTATTTTATAAACAAATATAACTTTTACTTGAAATATTCATTATATAATCTGAGAGTTGAAATTTATGTATCCAAATCATCTATGCAGCCACAATATCACGTTTGCAGTGGCCACCATAGTCACGTCACTCAGGATCATATTAGATATAAAGCCACGACCATACTAGAAAGTGACGAAGACTCAATTAAGAGTTTAGAAATTTAGAATGATAAATAAGCTTTTGATAAAAACTAAAAAAGGCTTATAAAGTTTTTGCATATAATGCAAGGATAAGGTTAGGTGGTTAGCACTTCGGAATTGCGTGAGTGCAAGTCACACATAAACACGAACGTTTTTTCAGACCCTTTGGCTTTTGCTTACTCATTTCACTTTATACGTATGGATAATTTGCACGCTTTGTGGTCTCGATCAGATGCATGTTATAACTTATACAAAATGGAGAGGAAGAGAATTACGCAGATGAGAGAACAAAAATGCGTTTATTCAACCAATTGAACTGATACAAAGTAATAGATCCAGCTAACCAGCTAGATATTGGGTTGCACAGAACATGAAATATGTAGATCACAAGAAGAACAAGCCACTGCAACTCACAGGTTGCAGAATGATCAAAAACCCTGTACAAGTATGACTTGTTCGTTAGAATACCAACTAGAAAAATAGTCTTCCTTAAAGGATCATGTACAGTAGCTAGCCACTAATAGATAGGCAGAAATCCAACCATACTCCTCAATCAACACTTTCAGAGGCTACGACCAACTGAACACTTTAAGAGTGTTGCATACATTGAGTATTCCCAGAGGTTAATTAAAGTTTCATATTGCTTGATTTTACATGTTTTGAACCTAAAGTAAGTTAACATGAGGTGGTGGAAGCTTACATAGCTGGTATTCATATTGGGTCAGGTGAGTCTAGTGTTGTGCAAATTCATCTGTTTGCCCCTCGGCATATTTAAGTAATGGTTCTATTTTACTCAAATGTTCCTCCTACACCTCTCTACATCCTTTCTGAGTTCATTCAGTTCTTGAGTTATGATCATACTCTTCTCGAGCAGTGTGTAAGATGCAAGCAACCAAACCAAGCCTATAACTACGGACATCTTCATACACAGGTTCATCAATGTTTTAAGTCTTCATCATTTATGTTCTAAAGTCGTGATGTCATTTTCGTATTTGATACTGTAAAAAATTGTAAACAAATGTAATTGATCAATTAGGATGTAATAAAGAACTCAGAAATACATATCTTTTTAAAAAATCATGTAGATTATGGATGGACTTGTAAAAAGAAATAACATTATAAAATTCTTAAAGAGAGAAATTCTTATCATAAATAAACACCCAATTTGATTATTATGTAAATTCCGCTTAAAAAACTTTAAAAAAATTATTTATAAGTTAAGTTAAAGAATCCTTAAAATAGTAAAAATAAATTTCATTAAGTATTTATTTCCCACTAATTATAATAATAGTTCATTAAGGTTTATTAATCAATAGAAAATTTAAAAACATGAAAAATGACAAAAATATATATATATATATATATATATATATATATCACTTATTAAATTTCAACTCATAAATATTTTTTGTCTGAATTTAAGTTTTTTTATGTTATATTAACATAAAATATTTATGAATAAAAAATTGTTAATAAATAGATTGGATAAATATTTTATTAAATATATTATGATTTAATTATATTATTTTAATGAATTATTAATAAGTTAATGAATTGTTTTAATTTATCTTTAAATAAAAGTTTATTTTACTCATAAATTTGATAAGGAAGAACATCAATTAAAAATGTAAATACTCTTAAAATAAATACAAATATTTTCAAAATAAGTTTTTTTTTTAATCTTGAAATACTAAATTTATAAAAGGATATATATTTTGATGCCTTATCATTTATTTATTAATATAATGTAGAATTTTCATAATACGAACCTTAACAACAACTAGTAAGTTTTTGTATATATCAAATCGTATAACCTATACTACTAAATAAACAAACATTACACAAGTTGAATTTTTAAGATGTTGAGTGAGTTTGATAGAGAAATTACATGTCCCAATTCTCACTTCACTATTTCTTCATCTTCACTTCTTAACAGAAAAACCTTTTTTTTTATTTGAAATTTTATAAAGTTCCGTACTTTAGGTTTTCTTTATATTTTCTACCTTTACCTACAAATAAACTCAGAACAAGACCATAGTAGAACTATACTAACCACACCCAGCAATATTTAACTCCTATTTATTTATTTCATCAATGTTAAACTACCAAAATTGAAGACAACAACCCAATGTCCTAATTTATCATGAGTATGTAAAAAAAATATTTGTTAATAACATTAATATTTTAAGATATATTTTTCAGATAAGTACATGAGAAAAAAAATGAAAAACAGTATATCTATAATAAAAGAATATTTTTCTCCTGAAATATATAAAAATTACAAATAGTCAATAATATTAAAATTAATATATATTAAGATATAAGATATATATAAATATATTTTGTTATCTAAAATATAATAACAAAATATTTATATATATCTTAATATATAAAAGTAAAATAATTTATAAAATGTTAATTTTGTATGTTTTAATAATGAAATTATTAATATTTGTATTGAGGAATTTTCCTATGTAACAACAAATTATGGTATCTTCAAGTATGTCGTGATTCTTTGTAAGAGTTCCCTTTAACCTTCCATTCTTCTTTGTTTGGTTCTCTTATAGGAATAGGGTAAGTTTGATGTGATATACAAATCGGTATCAAAAAATCAATTAAATTTTGAATTATAACTTTTACTCTTCTTTAACATTCTATACTGTAATAATTTTTTTTAAAAGTGAAATAAAATTTTCTTTTTAATATCCATTTTACAAAATTTCATACAAAACTGAAAGAAAATTAAAGAAAATAAGTTACTATTTTTTCATAACGAATTATGACACTTTCTATATTTACTCCTTACCTTCCACAGAATGGATTAAGTCTAATCCACCCTCATCCTATTTTCAGCTTACTTAAAATTTTGAACTCTATATTTTACCAAATTCATAATTATAATTTCTAATTTTTATCTGTAAATTTAATCATTTAATTTTTAATTATTTATAATTTTAGTAAATGATTATTTTTACCTAAGTTTAGTTCTTTAATTTGTAATTATATATAGATTTCTTTGTTTTTTAGTTTAATTATTCGTAACTTTTAATAAGATTGAAGAAAAATATATTTTAGGTGACTATTTTACATGATTGAAAAGAATAAAAATATCATTAATTGTTATAACAAATAATTGACTATATTTTTAAATAAAGAATAAATTAATTTACTAATAATAAAAAATTAATGATTAAAAATATATTAAATAAATTTCAGAGACTAAAATTGTAAAAAAAAAAAAATAGAAACCAAAAATAAAAAATTTATAAAATATTAGATTAAAATTATATTTAAGTTTATATATTTTCAAGGAGACTATATTTTAAAATAAAGAATAAACTAATTTACTAATAATAAAAAATTAATGATTAAAAATATATAAAATAAATTTCAGAAACTAAAATTGTAAAAAAAAAAATAGAAACCAAAAATAAAAAAATTATAAAATATTAGATTAAAATTATATTTAAGTTTATATTTTTCAAGGAGATTCAAATTTTGTGTCAAAAATAAAAATTGTTTAATCTAATGCAGTAAACCAGATTTTTTAAACAAAAATATTTAAGTTAATTCATTTTTAAATGCAAAGTTAATAAATTATTCTTTGATCATCATAAACTAAACAATTATATTAAGTTGGCCTTTTGAATTATAAAATATCATTATATAACCTCAAAATGAATATTAACAATGCACATAATGTTAATTTTATCATTTATGATTTTATTGATTATAAAAAAATATTAAAAAGTTTGAATATATTTTTTAATAAAATTTATATTTTATGATTCTAAACTAAACATTGTCCTAAGTATATCATATAGTTTACAATAAAAAAAAATATTAACTGCACAATTATTATGATAATATAATGTTTTTTTTTATCAAATTATCATTGTTAAAAAATTTGAATGTACTTGTGATCGAATATGATAAATATTATGTTATTAAACTATTTCAAAATTTTTCATTTTTTTTAAATGATAGATATTTGTATATAAACAAAAGCCTCCAAAACATATGAGATTGATGAAGTAATATTTCCCAGTTAAAATATTTTAAGATTTTTCAGGTGATATTTGTTTTTATTTCTCGTCATATAATATGAATGTTTTATACAATCATTAAGTCTTAATTATAAAATACAATGAATATAAAATATTTTAAAATTTAAATATGTAATAAAAAATTTGTTGAAATGTTTAGTTTGACAAAAAAATTAATCAAACTAAAGTTATGCATGAACTTTTTCTTTTATGAGAACTAATATGAAATAATTGAATAATAACATGTATAAATTTATATTTTATATTTACACAAACATATTAAAAAAAAAAAGTCATTTAAACCTTAAGAAGTTTATTGGATAAAGTAAAAATAAAAGACCTAAAAACAAGTAACCTCGGAATTGCAGATTGGTGGAAGCACGTCACTTATCAATTCCATGCTGAAACATATCGATACACGTGTAAACTCGTAAATCGACTTGACTGAGTGACGCTGAAAACAACTTAAGAATGGAAACAAAAATTTCAATTTTGAATTAAAAATAAAAGTTTATTAATTCTTTGATTTTAATTATGCCTGTGCTTCTGGTTTTTTTTTTTTTTTAAGTATTGTTTAAAGTAATTGTATTTTCTTCATTATATTCACAATTATGATTGTATTTTGATGTGAATTGTCTAATTTTTTCAATAAGTTTATCATATATATATATATTAATGTGTCATTAAATTATAATCAATGCATTATAACTAAATTCCTAAAATTAAATAAACAGCTATAAAGCTTTTAATAAATCAGACTACTGAAAAGATGACTTTAATTTGTATTAGGATGAAGAATTTTAATTATACTTTTAAATTTTTTTATTTTTTATGATAAAATAAGTTATTTGAATAAAATTAAAAAAAATTCTATATATTTCAAAATAGAAAAATGTGAAATTTTAGATTCTTAAAAAAAAATTAAAATTTTCAATGTTACATTGTTACTTTTGAGCTCTTTATCTTTAACTTTTTTATATTATTTCTCTCTCCTTCTTTTCACTCTTTCCCTTTTTTCTGCTTAGATTTTATTTTTCTTCTTTCTACATTTCCCTCTATGTTGTTAATATTGATATAAAAGTTAACATTAGTGATATTAATTATTATAAATTGTATATTCTGTCAAAAATTATTTTATATTGTTTATATGATATTTTAATTATTAAATATTTAAAGCTAACTAATATTCTATTTTTATAAGGTTAAAAATTAAAATTTCAAATTTTAAAATGTATTTATTTTAAGAAATTTGAACTTATTTATCCAAAAAAAAATTGTAAAAAAAATATTCACATTAAATATAATTAAAATTCAAATACTTTTAATTTAAAAACTTTCATTAAAATACAATAAAAAAAGATTTTTGTGTTATATATCTTGTCACTAAAGTTTGAAAGTTTTCCTACTCCATTCCTTCCATTCTATATCTGACTATTTCATTGATAAAAAACTTACTTTTTTTTTTATTTATCGAAATTAAATTGTTGCATTTATAAGTAACTTATTATTTTTTTTCAAGCTTTCAACCAACATCTTTATCTAGCCTAACTCTTAAAACAAACCATGCCTTCGTGATATAATAAGGTTATTAAGTCGAAAACACAACTTGTAAATGTTTTTCTTACAATACAACATTACTAATACTGATTTTGATTTCTAAAATTAAATATAAATATTGAAAAAGGAAAAAATAATTATTTATTATTCTGATATTTAATATGAAGTTAAAATTAATTATAAAAAATGAATCTAATTCAAGCACATACTTTTTAAAATAAAATCCTAATAGTTGTTATTAATATTATAATAAATGAATGTGTGTTGTTGCAGGTGAGACTTTTTGGATGTAGTTCATTATATACTTATCGGCAGGAAATGAGTAAAGAGTATTAATTTATCAAGTGACTATTATTAATATTATATTCATAGACCTTTCGCTTTTATTTTTATTTAACTTTTAAATATTTACATATGAATAACAAATGAGAAAAATAATAATATCATGAGATGTAAAGTTAAATTATTATTCGGAAATTATATTTTTAATCCGTATTTGTTTCTGAAGGAATGGTGTATTAAATTTGAAGTAGTAAATAGAAAATGATTATAAAAAGTTGGAATGAATTAATTTAATTTAGAATTATTGAAATATATAATTATGGTGAAAGTAATGAATATTTAGGTATGAAAGTGGTTATTATGGATTAAATTAGGAAGGGGGGGTGTGGGTGAGGAATAATGTCAGTAGTGTTACTGAGAGACAAAAGCTGATTTGGTGTCATTGCTGGGATCACTTTTCTTACTCACTTTGCTTCTAAGTCATGCCATCTCCCAAATCCGAACTCAAACTCTATCATCACCATCAAGGCTATATTTGGAATTTTCAACATTTCATTTACACTCTATTTATAACATCACACCTATACACTACAATAAATACCTCCAAATTTTAAATACTATCATATCAAATTCATCAAACATTAATTATTTTTACTTTTAATAATATTATAAGAAGATAAATTAATTAATTTTACTTATTTGCCATGGGAGTCACTATTTGTCCTAGGTTGGGGAGTTGCGGAAACTAGAGCGAAGCCATTTTTTTTATCCCATAATCCTACCACATACAGTCATTGTCGGAACATTTATATTATTCTACCTTCCAATTCAAATTTCAAAAGCAGCTTAATTTAAAAGCAAAATAACGGTGTGCTTTAATTGATCAAACAATAGTTGGAAAAATCAACTTTTCAGTGTCCAGTTTATTCAAATGTAAGAACTTATTAATCTGGGATTAGTGTATAAATGAATAAATAAATAAATGTATTTCACGGGCAACACGAATTTTGTATAAAGAGTATAGGTCCATATCTCTGACATGCTTTGAATTTACCTTTTGCTTGACATAGTAATAAATTTTCATTATTATGGAGAACCCAATGAAGAAATAAATATCTAAAAAGCTAAGGAAAAGTTCACAAGTGTTTTGAAATAAGATTAAGTGAGAATTAGAAAACAGTGAGCGGGAAAAGTAACGATAGTTGGAAACAGGCAAATGCAAAGCAATCAAGCACGTAAGGCAGGTACATTTAGGTTAATTTATATTCGTCTTTTCTACTCCCATCTTCCCAGAGAGGAAAACAAAAAGTTAAAAGAGGATAATTTTTTTAAGACTCTGCTTTCCTAGGTCTTCACGAATTTTGGCTTCCCCTGGGAAAACACTTCTATTACATGCTATATACCAAACTTCTCTCTCAGTTCTTTCATGGCCTCCAAAACAATTTTTTTTGTTTTAACAAATATAAATTTGGTGTTACATAGTGATTAGTTACTGTACCAGTCGTCCTACTCCTGCAAAATGCAAATGGGATTTGAGAAGTGTGCTAGAAATTTTCTTATTTATTAGCTTCTACGTTATGTGTATAAAAAAACACAAAACGTATTTAAAACGTATAGATACTAGAAAAAGAGAGATAAAAAAAAAAAAAAAAGTAAATAAGATAGGAAGGGAAGAGTGAGAAAGAAACGGGCGCTTTTAGTACGCTTTTGTCCCTCATTCAATGCTTTACCAAACTCCCTATCTCCAACCCTTTCAATTTCATCCCTTCCCTTCTTCCTTCATTCCTCTCCTCTTTTCAACCTCACCACCTCTCTGCCGTCTTTACTGCTTCTCTCATATCTCTCCTTCAGGTATTCACTCTTCATTTCTTCATTTATTTTTCCTCAATTTTTTTAAATACCATGTCTTGGAGTCTATGTTGTTCTTTTTCTTAGATTCGGATATGGTTTTTATTTGCTGTTAGGCTGAAACAGACATGGAGTGCATGGAGGCAGCTTTGAAGAGCAATTTTAGAAAAGAAATGACGGTAAAACTCAGCCCAGAAACCTTTATAGAGGAGCTTAGTATGCATAACGGCACCACCTGCGACGACTTTTTCGTGGACGACCTCCTTGACTTCTCGCACGTCGAAGAAGAACCAGAACAACAACAACAACAACAACAACAACAAAACGAACAAGACTTTGGTTGTCTATCCCTTCAAAAAGAAAACCCCAGCCAAGAACCCTCTGCTTTCAAAGACGATTATTCCTTTGTGCCCACTACCGAGCTCAGCGTTCCGGTATTTTTTTCTAAATTTTTCTTCTTTTCATTTTACTGGGTTTATTGTTTTGTGTTCGTGGTTGACGAAAGGTGCAATTTTTACAGGCGGATGAGGTGGCAGACTTCGAGTGGTTGTCTCAATTCGTGGAGGATTCCTTCTCGGAATTCTCTGCCTCGCTCCCCGCCGTAACGGAGAGCAACCCGACGGGCCTAGCGGCGAAAGAACCAAAGCCCGAACCGGAAAGCCTGGTTTTCACTTTCAAAACCCCAGTTCAGACCAAGGCGAGAAGTAAGCGAACAAGGAACGGTGTTCGTGTTTGGCCACTGGGTTCGCCTTCCTTCACGGAATCTTCCTCGAGCTCCACCACCACCTCGTCATCTTCCTCCTCCTCCCCCTGCAGCCCCTTGCTAATTTACACCAACTTCCCTCATGGCGTCGACCACGTTTGCTCCGAACCCAAACCCAAAAAACCGAAGAAAAAATACTCTTCAGACAGTGTGGGCATCCTTGCGCCGCGACGGTGTAGTCACTGCGGTGTGCAGAAAACCCCTCAGTGGCGAACTGGGCCGCTCGGCCCCAAAACGCTCTGCAACGCATGCGGGGTCCGCTTCAAGTCGGGGCGGCTCTTACCCGAATATAGGCCCGCCTGCAGCCCAACATTCTCCAGCGAATTACACTCCAACCATCATCGTAAAGTTCTCGAGATGCGGCACAAGAAGGAGATGGTGACTGCGGTTGAAACTGGTTTTACCCCTGTTCCTGTTGTTCCCAATTTTTGATTTATTTTTATTAATTAAAAAAAAAAAAAAAAAAAAAGCGAAAGAACTAAATTAGAGAAGGTAGCGCAAACTTTAGACCCGGTTCGATGGGACCCGAGTTAGTGTACATTTTTTTTTTTCCTTGTATTGAGTGCTGTAGGTGTTAGGTTTTGTAACTGATTAGGTGACTTTGATATCGAAGCCTTTTTTTCTTATCTTTTATTTTTAGTTTTGAATTTGTTTTAGTTTTTTATTCGGACCCCTAAGAGGTGGTGGTGCGTTAGTGAATGGTTTTGGAATGAAATTGTTTGGAGATGGCCGTTGAGAGGCACGAAGATTGTGAAGAAAAGAAGGAATGAACGCAAAGAGAAGTGTTGTGTCGTAACGTAGGATGAACGTAGTTTGGAAAGCGAAAGCATTTGGAAAGTGCAGAAAGATGGAAGGTATCGAAATTGAACGTGTTTTGCTTGCGATCATCACTCCGAACAAGTGAATAGGAACGTGTCGGGGCATAGTATTCTTAAATTTGAACTTCATTTGGATTTTTATGCGACACTAGATTTTGGACTCGCCTATTCGTGGGGCACCACAGTTTAGTTATCACTGAAGCTAGTTTCCTTCCCCCTCCAACAATGCACTGTACTTCTTAACTTTCTTTATCCTTTAAACACGGAGGATATTCCATTTCTTACCATTCAATTTTATTTGTTTCCATTTCTCTGTTCGAAAAGGAAATTACTCTGCAAAACTAGATTTTGAAGTATTACCCTCCATGTCTGTGGGCCTACGAAAGCAATGAAAAGATGGCAAATTTTAATCTCAATAATGTAAAAATGTTTAACCAAAATAATGATATTTGGGGTTGAAGCTACATACAAAAAAACACCTCCATCTGCTGCTGATCCCACATACCAACACGCCATCTTTTCTACCCAACATAGAATGCTAATCACCACATCTACTTCTATCTTTCATAACCTTTCGCAAAAGACATATTCAACTAATATATTCTGTTACAGAATATTTTAAATTTTTATAAAAAAAAATGATTTATTATACATTTGTTCGGATTTTACTGGCAATCTTATGCCTGATGCATTATTACATTTGAGGTTATTTCCATTCAATTCAGCGATTGATTGATGTAACAAGGAAGTCAATCAGATGAGTAATGATAACACTCCATGATCTGTGTATCATTTTGGTGACACCTATAACTGAATCATAGCAGAAAATTTTGATGCTAAAACATTATTTTCTTTGTGCATAATGGTATCTATTTTAAGTGTTAACTCAGTGTTAAAGAATTAATGATGGGATGATGAGGTAAGAAAAAAAGGATGGAGGTTTGAACATTGTTTTCGAACTTACTGAAGGCTTCTTGATGGAGTTTAAGTTGAGAGTCTTGTAAGAGAATTGATTATTTGGAACGTATCTGTATTTGGCAGCGTTGGTTTTAGTAGGTAATCTTTCAAATTTTAGTAATCAATGCAACCAACACTCTGTTATCATAAAAAAAGGTTACTATAGGGATTCAATTCTACTGCTATATATGCCTAACATTTTATTGCTACAAGTTACCTCTCACTTACATAACATACTTCTTTTTTTCTTCTGTATAAATAAAATATATTTCATATATATTAAATTAGTTAATCAAGCACATTTTCAATGTTATCATATATTTGAATAAGAAAATAAAGAAGTAAAACTAAGCATATCTTTTAATTTATCGTATTCTAACCTATACAAAAAATTGACAATTTTTTTTTATCAAATTTAACATAATTCCCCGTTCAAACTCAGTATAGTATTATTTAAGTTTAAATTTCTTCCTGCTAATTGATTTAATGCCATCATTATTAATACCTACTATATTTCTTCTGAGGGTTTGGTTATTTAAACCTAATTTTTTTTCTATTTTACTGCATATTTTGTTTGTTATTTTTCCAGAAATTATCTTTGACAAAAACTAATACTAGAATCAATTTTAATTGGGCCCTACTATTTGTACCTCATCTCTTGGATACGCGTATCTCAGATCTGCTGAAACGATTGCCTTTGGGTCCAGAATATATATAGGATGGCCCAAAGAAATTGAAAGAGTTGGCGATTATATTTTTTTTTATTATTATTTAAGCTAAGATCTCTTATAAGTGGCCACAACTTAGAATCCTAAACAATAAGGAATACTAATTGAAACCATGTTCATTTCATACAATAGAGAAAAAAATGCAATTTCATAACCCTTATATAGTATTAGTCTATCTGTCAATTTTTTAATAGTAACAATATACAAGAAAAAATATATTATTTTCAATCCAAAATTTTAAAGTTAAAAAGTAATACCTTTTACTTATATTTTCATTTTATTAGAATGAGATATATTGACTTAAAATTTCTATCAGAAAAAATTTCAATATAAAGATCTATTAATTTAAGATTCCACACCTTCTCCTTAGTTATGATATTAATATCAAATTAGTTTAAAATAAAATTAAAAAAATTAACGTAAAAAATCTTTTATGTATTGTTACTTTGCCTTTTCTTATACTAACATTCATTATAAATATTTCTAAATTTAATACATCTTAGTTTCAATGATCTAACTTTTCATATCAAAGAGCGAAGATTTGAAATTATTATACAATTTAATTTAAATATTTTATTTTTTTATATTTTTTATTTAATTTTTAAAGTTTTCATCACATTTAAGAAGGGTTAGAATATTAACAAAAAAAATATATTGTAATAACACATTATTTTCTAAAAAAAATTTATTTTATTATTCAGTCTCATTTGTTAATTAGGTGATAAAAGATATTTTTTATATTAAAATAATAGATTTTTCAAAATATATAATTTAAAGATTCTTAATTTATAAAAAATAATAAAATATATTCATCATTAATAATTATAATTTTTTTTTGTTATTTATTATAATAAATATTTTATTACGTTTTCGTATTTTTAAACTTTACTTTAATTATCAACATACCCTAATTCATTATCTCCAATATGCTCAATAAAGTTGTAAAAATATAAATTAGATTTATCAAATAAACATGAAATCTAAAAAATATTATAACTTTTTATCAAATTTATTTAATAATGAAGAATGTATTTAGAAGAAAGACAAAAATAGTGGAAATACCCTTTAATGGCTACGTGTTAAATGGTGTATATAATAAAGGTAGCTAGTGGGCCTCTAAGCCCATTACTATCATGTTATTGAACGTAATAGCTGGCCCATAAACAAATAGTGCTAGGCGTCATGATGGCAATTCAGCATATCTGTGACCACAACACGCTATTTATTTATTTACTCTCATAAAATATTAAATAGTTTTAATTTAATAGAAATTTAATATTTTTAATTTTTTAATATACTCTCAGAAAAAAAATTAATATCACCTCCGAAGATAGTTAAATTTCTCACATTACTGAAGCAACATGCTACAATTTAAATATAACATGGTAGATGTTATTAATGTTCTTCTGCAATCATTATAATTTCACTTAGATAATTTGCATATATAGCAGAGGATTTCATAAAATTACGTGTATTATCGAACTGAAAGTATAATTCTAATTAGAGATTAAAAGTAAAAAAGTGCAGATTGAAAAATGAATGGATGGAGGAGCTTTTAAAAAGTTAGAAATTGGAGGTGAAGATATCCTCAAGTAGGATATATGAACATTATAAAATAAAAGTAAAAAAGAGGTACTCCAGCACTGCACTTGAGGATAATGCACTACTGCACCTCTGCACTTCACTATCATTTTTCTGTCCACTATTTGCAGGAAACTGAACTATCATAAAACTAATTATTATAATAATTAAATATTTTATCATTCTCCTTTTCTTGTAATAATTTTTAGTATTTAATTAATATTTTATAAGATTAAATTAAAATATTCAACAACATCTATATATATACAAACGAGAACATATAATAAAGCTTCTTTTATTATTAAACTAAACATGAAATTTAGAAAAATGATCGTAATCGAAATCCCTTTTCTACAGTATATCAGATTATTATCCTAAAAGCAAACTTATCCTACCTTGATAATCAATCATCGCCAGTGGACAAAAAGAAAAAGGGTTCTTCTAATTCTGCGACGAGCACTATGGAAGGGGCCAATTGATTGACATTGATGCTTAAAATGGATGTCTAATTCTAAGTATAATCCATTTTATCATCCCAATTTGTGAGGTCACACTGATCAATGCATGAACTAAGAACCCTCTCTGTGCTTCTGTGGACAAGTAAAGTGACATTTTAGATATTTTTGTTTCACAATGTAACTTCTCATTAAGGTTATCTTTTGTTACTGTCTGTAGTAAATTATGTCTCTGCAACTCATCCATAATGGTTGCTGTCTCATCGGTCGCTCTCATTCATCTTGTCATGATGAATTCGTAATCAATTTCTACCTTAATTAATGGAGCAGACTAATACCATTTTATCTCATAAGTCTAATTAAAATTAAGGATTAATTAACAATAGCAGATTAAATAAGGATGTTTAATTGCAACATGCCTCTAACCTGATTGGGTCCAAGTTTCAGTGATGAGAGGTTGAAGGCGAATAATTGAGATAGATCTTATCACAGACGCAAGCTTTGCATGTAATTTGACCAGCATGCTTGAAGTGCAAGAGTTACAATTGAATTTTTAAGTGAGATAAGAAAAAAAATGGTAGTTTAATTGGAATTGAAGGAGACATATCAGAACATTAACTTGAATTAAAGTTATTGCATTTTAAAGACAACCTTGTAAAGGCTTAACTTGTCCTTTTCTCAATCTCATTCTTCATCTGTTGAAAATAGAAAGAGATAAATATCTTCCTGTTGTTTCAGATATAATAAAACAAAAACTTAAATTCACTTTGTTTCTTACAGTTTCCTAAATATATATAACTTTCATTTTTATGAAACTTTATTACATATTTAATTCTTTAACTTTACATTTCTTACAATTTACAAATGTTGTTACCACAGTGAGCATCTTATAATATAAGCAAATTGAACTAAAATGTGATAAACAGATAACCTGCAAAGTAAGAAAGCTGGTAAAACGACAGAGAAAGGTGATTTAACTCCACCAAACACGACAGAGACATCTTCTTCCTGTTCGAATACGATGCTTAGGTAAAAATTTGTTTGACCTGAATGATACACATATATCAAACTGATAACTATTTTAAGTGGAATTTGATTCTTTATGTGGATAAGTGCAAGATTTTATTTAGTCACATAAATTCGCGAAAGCAACATCTACTATAGTCAAAAGCAAGAAGTAAGATTTAATTATTATATGTGAACTATTAGCGACTAAAATTGAAAAATGTTTGTCGAAATCATTTCATGCAAGGAAATTATGGTGTAAAAAACAAAAATATATAAAATCTTACGTCTGAATCTTATCAGAAGGGGATCGGAATGAAGAAATCAAACAATTAATAGAAGGTACGTAATGCTTATCTCACCTAAAACCTAAGCTGATTCATCACATTAATTTGAACATGGTGACACCAACATATTCAACATGGTAAACCAACTTTCACAATTATCTAACTTTCATAGTCCAGTATTTTTCTTTAATAAATTGTACAGATAGAGAAATTACTATAACAAACTCATATCACTAATTAAAAAAAACGCAAAACAAACAAAAATTAACGAAATTACAAATTTGGTACACCTTTATTATTATCACTTACAACCTGCATTAGTCAACAGATTGCAATAAATGGTTAAAGTGTCGTATCAGAAAAATAAAGATATTTTTAGTGAACATAATAAAGTATTATTACTTGGTTCGACTATTTTTCTCCATGAAAATAATGAAAGTAGAATAAACATATTTTTTATTAAAATATCAAATATCATTTAAAAAATTAAATAAAGAAACTAACTGAAAATAGAATAAATAGAGCGATGATAATCTGAAATTTAAAGTAAAAAAAGTGAATGCAAGGAAAATAATTTTGGAAGTGACTAAGTTTGAAAAAGGATTGAAAGGTGAAAAGGACTAAGTGGAAGATCAACGCAAAATGTAGTGTCCACTTGCGCAAGTCACCAATTCTAATCAGCATTTGTCTATTACTTTTTTTTTTTCTTTTTTTATTATTTTAATAAAATAATAAATTAAATTTTAAAATATGTTATATCATATTCATGATTTTGATCGAATTTGGCAGTTTAACTTAAGTTTGACATTTGAAAAAGGAATCATCAATTATTTAGCTTTATTTTAATAGTATATAAAAAACTGAATCCAAATATTTAAGTTTAATTGGGTCATCATATTCATGAACTTTCTATTAATCTACTAATAAATCTTCAATTTTAATTAAAAATAATATCAAAAGAACGTACATAAAAATTGCATTTAATTTATCTAACATGAATAATGTTATTCTTAATTGGAAATTTATAGTGTTTGGATTTTAAATAGAAATCTTCAAATAAGCATACAATTCAACTTTTCCTCTCACCTCTACAACATTATTATCCAAACGAGACTTCATATATAACTTCCATTAGAATACATATGAATAGTTTAACAACTAAAATGTTTTATGATTATTAAATTTACATCTATTATGCTATAATTATAGATTAAACTATTAGTTTGGAATAAAATCTTATTTTTCCATCGTAAGTTACGTTCAACAAACTCTCCATAAAAGCCCAATTCCAAGTTGTAGAAAACACACTGCGTTACCAACTCACACATCCTACTTTCTGTTTTGTGTTTCGATGGCAATGCAAATTAAGCTGCCATGATTATATGTATTGAGTGCGACAGTGAAGTAGAGAGGTAATGTGGTTCCTGGGAAGATGGTGCTGGGTATGGGTAGTTGGTGAGTAGTGCAGAAAGGTGCACCACTCTGATTCAAGTGTGCCAACGAAGACTGGCTGAAACATGCAAAAGTTGCTGCATATGCGTTCATGGTTGGTTGGTTCGTAGACAGAAACTAACACTGTGGGGTAGATTCTAATAGAGTTGCTTACAAGGAATTTTAAGGACGCGATTTCTGGATCTTGTTGGGATGATGGTTGTTTCTCTAGTATGAGAGAAAATAATATGAAGGACGAAGATGTTTTCTGGAGTATAGATTGGTAGGAAATGAAGTGCTATAGATTTGGAGAACTTTTGTGATGGTTTGCTTCCTAATTTCTTCTTTTTAACCATCTTTTTTTTCTGTGTGACTCTGTTATGTAATATTAAACATTTACGTAGATAGAGAAACACCGTAATGCTATACTATAATTGGGCAGTGATGAGTATGGTGAAGACAGAAAGAGGCCCAGAGAAAGAAAGATAGAACTCATTACAGGTTGAATAGATAACTCTACATATTTAGTATATATAATGTGAGATAGATTCATGCAAAAATGAGATGGATAAATCTCAACCACTGCATATATCTTCGAGGATTTATTAAATAACAGTGGATTAAGTTTCGGTCATGACTTCCTATTATCGGAGGAATTTATTCTAAGTATTTTCTATTTTTAAAGAGTTTTTTTTTTAGTTTCTTCAAAAACAAATTAAATAATTCGTTCAATACCACAAACTATTCGATTTAATTGAATAATACACCATCTCCAATATCGAATGATTCAATAAAAAGATCTGAAATAACATGTCAGAATCGTCTTACCTATTCTGAACAATCCACAAACAATATATCTTGTCAATAAGCCACCAATAATTCTTTCTACTTTTACATTTTCTTAGTCTTAATTCAATCCTCATTTACATTTGCAGTAAGAACTTCGCTAACAAATATAAATAATGGTAATCTAACCATTTTAATAGAGAATGTCATATTTTATATATGATGTGTTAAAATATTTTAAGTTAAGGACGAATATATATAGTATTATAAACCAAATTAGTCATTAATTAGATGGATTGAAAATATTATTTAAAAATTGGGAGTATATCGAAAGTTTGGTTATAGGTGTCTAATTAACGAAAAAGACAGTAATCGTACATTTATTTGGTGGAAGGATTTGAGAAAGGTGTGTGGTGGTCACAATGAAGAAAGATAGTTTGATAAAATTGGGAGATGGAGGACGAATTAGATTTGGTTGGGTAATTGGTAGAACAAGAAAGCGTACCTAAAATGTTTATGAAATCTAAACAACAATACGAGGTGGTCATTGAAAATAGGGGGAGTTGAGTGGATCATAATTGGGTGGAGAACTTGAAGTGGTGGAGGAAATGGTTTGTGTGGGAATTAGATCAGTTAAAGAACTTGGACAGAATGTTAGTCAATGCAAAACTTAGAAAGGAGAGTGAGGATAAGTGGGAATGGATGACAAATATGTTTGGAAACTATTCTGCTAGTTCTGCTTACAGGACTTTACATAGTTTATTGGTAGAAACCAGTGATGTATAAGTTTAGGGCACTGTGAAGGACTTAGCCAACAAAATATGTTCACAATCCTCTTTAAAAAGTAAACACTTCACAACTTTATTATAATAATATAATAATCATAATAATTTATAAAAGAAAATTATTATAATGAAGGGTTATATATTAATTTGAGAGTCGTATCCTCATATTTTTAGAAAAGAAATCTGATATGTTTCGGATTAGCAGGAATGCATTTTCTGATATACATCCTTTTCTGTTGTCAAAACTCTTTTTCCTCTTGAATACCTTGGCAGACTTCTCAACTGATGATATCCTAGTTAATTTCTCACTCCATCTGCTTCGACTGGTGCTTGTCACTACTCATGAATAATTTGGCTTTCAACAACTCATTTTGTCAGCTGATAATTCCATCCGCTAGCTACTTAGACCCCATTTATTTTTGTGGTTTGTTCCTGTTATTCTCTTTTTATGTGTTCAATAGTGAATAATATCTCTCAAGTTAATGTTCTATTTTTGGTGTGAAACGGTACAATGATTTTAGAATCTATATATGCATACTCCTAACTACCCACCACTTCAGATTAACACCTATGACCTATTAGTTAATTTCTCACTACTAGGCTTACCTAGTGGGTATGCACGTTGATATCGAAAGGGAAAAATAAACATAAAAATATAGGGCATGTCTGCTTTACTTGCACTCCAAAAATGCGATATTTGCGGTCCCATGCCTGTGGGAGGATTGATACTGCAGGCTATGATGTCCATGTCCTTGTCCAATTCCAAACTACATTTCATAATTTGACGTAGTGAATTTCATGGTGTACCACGTTGCATGGTGGGTCCATCAAACTATCCTAAGCTGTTTTCACAGTCTGGTATAATGAAAAACACATTCTGATCAATCTCCAGTCATTTACTTCTAGGTGTCTCAGCTTTTGCCCTAAAACGGGACTTATCTGCTCATCAAATTCTTATTTATTTTAGGACACTGTTGTAATAGGCCATTTTAACAAGTGGGTAATTATCAGTCCCCTAAATGCTTTGAGGGACATAACGACAGAAAGTTTAGAAATACTAGTTGCTTTCATAAAAGAAATGCTACCACACGCAATGTGTATATAGTGCATGGAATTCAGGGTGTGCTGGTCTGGTCATGGATTTCAATATTCAGGAGTATCAATAGTTATGGAAGCAATTATTATGGACGAAATATGTGTAACCTGTATTAGTGACTTTGATGCTAAGGGAGAAAATGAGGAAACAAAAATGGAAAACAAGTAACTAAATGCTAAAGAAATATTGGACTAAATGGTAAAACGAAACCGTCAATGGTTTAAAGTCTAACAAGAGAGAGTTAGAAATAAGGTCCCATATCAAATCTATCAGCTTTCAGTGCTGCTGAATGATGACAAGGTTCAACCTATCTTTATACTTCATGAAGTACATTTTCAAATAAGGATTTATAAATAAATACATGTGTATGTAGAAAAGACAAAGAGGAATAGACAGTTAACCACTCCTTTTAAGCAGAAGATAAACATAACAGTTATGGTTGCGAATGGGAGGTTAAAAAAAGAGAAAGAAATAAATAAATAAAATTAGAAAATAAGATTGTTTTAAAAATGGAAATGAATAAAAGGTTAAATAAATTTATTTATTATTTTAAAATTATTTATTGTTATTTTAATATTATTTTTAAGTATTATAATATAAGAATTTTTTAAATTTATTTATCTTTAATAGTTTTATATATTATTTTTTATTATTATTTTAATATTTTGTTTAATTTTTTTAAAACTTTCAACATTTTCTTTGTATATTTGCAAAGAAAATATCATTAGTATTTCAGTATAAAAGAAGTACAGTAAAAATATCATAATTAACAGTTTTCGTTGTAAATTACCCTTCTTTATGTGTTTTTTCGTGCATATATCCAATAAAATCAATTAAATATTTTTATATAAATTTTAATAAACAATAAATAAGATAAAATTAAATTTTAAATTAAAAAGAAAATAAAAAACAAAAATTAGAAATACTTTATCCAATTAAATTAGCATTATGTCTTTAAGATTTTTTCCAAGTAATTAAATAAAAAGAAAATGTCAGAATAAGAAAACAATATTCCACCTTACTATTGATTTAATATTAGATTTATAAAGCATGAGTTAGGTTAAGGTAAAAATTTATGACCTAAATTAAATCAAGTCATTTTTCTCAACTCATTTATCTCGTAAACTAGATAGAACAATTTGTAAGTTTATGAATCAATCTATTTTACAATATACTAATTATATTTTTACAAAATATATAAATAAATTATTCTATTAAAATATTTTTTATATATATTAAATTATTATATTTAATATTAAGATTAATTTCATTAATATAACTTTTTATTTAAAAAAAATATATTTTTTAATTAGTTTTAAAAAAATTAAACAGATTAAAATATTCATTAACCCGTTAGCTTAACGTAGGGATATACTAAACTTAAATTCATAATCTGTTTGAAATATAAGCCAAAATTGATTTAGAAAGTTTTTTTGTTATGGCTCCGAAGGTTAGGAGAGTCCAAAAATGGGTGATTAATTTATCATATATATGAGATTGATAATTAATTCTTAATAGAAAAGCTAACTATTTTTTCCTTCTTTTCAATCACTTTTTTTTATCTTCATATTTTACAATCAATTTTAATTACACTCTTAGCAAATTATTCTATTCTCTTATTTATTTTTTTCATTTTTAAATCTTTCATCATTCATTCTCTCAAAATAAAACAGTAAAGGAAATATACGAGATTTTCATATCTAATGAAAAGACAAGGGAAAAAGGAGAAAATAAACAACCCTAAACATTATTTTATAAATTTTTATCGAACCTCATTTATTAGCATCTCTGCATTTATTGTGTGTTTGAAAAAAGGTTTACACACAATTAATCTAAAAAGTTGTTAAACAGTGCAGTAAATTTATTAGTATGGTTGCATTTATTGGGTGTTTGAACAAATTTATTCTTTGTATGACATAGATGAAATGTAGGTAGAGTGATTAAATAATGTTCTCTAACACAGCTACTATCCTACTAAAACATTTACATATTTCTTGAAAACACATTAAAAATGAAAAAAAAAAAAAAAACTCTTCATCAAAAGTGTGACACTTGGAGGGAAATGGTCAAGCTTCACTTATTTGAGCAAAGAAAATGGTACAAAAACAGCATCGCTTATTTCACTTGATGTGGCGTATCATTTATGATTTAGTTTCAGACTGAAAATCGTGAATTTAATTGGAAATGAAATCATGAACCAACTTGCATGAAACACAAAACGCACCTAAACCCAGTAAGCGTGTACGTCAATTTGAGTAAGTTTGTGGCGTTTAGCAGCTACGAAGAAAATTTAATTCATTTTCAATGAATTGCCGACTCAATCCCGTTCTACGGCGTTAGGTGGCTCAATGATTTTCTTAAGAATTTTTTGTTTCTTCAAATATGTAAAAATATTCTCTCTTTTTTTTTTTTCATTATAGAATAAATTAGCAATTTATTTTTTCAAGTCGCATAGCTTAAATCTTATAAAAATAAAATAAAAATAGATTTATTCTCTAACGCAAACAAATAGCCTATAAAAGTTGCAAAGGGGTATCCTATTTCTAAATTGCTCCATGTTTACAGTAGTTGAAAACATTATATATATCTCCCCAAAAATTGTATGGATTTAGAGTTTCTGCATAATATGTGTATGTGTATGATCAATTTTGAATCTGCTAATGTGTTGAGGAATAACTGTATAATCTTTTATTGGATTTGGATTGGAGGTTTTCGAAATGGAACCTGGTCTATATTGCCATGAATTTGTATTCTAGAATTGTGGTTGCTTAAGAAGCAATTGGCAAGTTATAATTAGTAGTTAATTCAGTTGAAAAACTGAGAGAAACATTATTATTTGAGTATTGTTGTTGCTTAAGAAAGCACATGTCAAGTTATAGACAGTAGTTAAATTTGTATGACTTGGTTCTTTTTTAGTATAGATCAATTTTTAGTATATTTAAAATTTCATGTGACTTTATCCTTTTATAGTAATTAATATATCATACATAGATATAATTTGCATGAATAATTAATTATGTATAATATTATTAGATGTTTTATTTTTCTATGTTTTTTACGGATTTATTTACGAATTAATCAGATAACTTATTCATAGATTAATTCTGAGTTACTCATGGATTGTCCATCAATAATTTATTCACATTCACAGATAAATTCATTAGTCAAGTGAGTTTGAATCAAGTGAAAAAAGTGAATCAAAATACATTTAAATTAAAACTTTATTAACTTAATAAACATATTTTATTAGATTATTCATTAAATAATGTAAAAGTTTTTAAAATTAAAGTTACAAGTAAGTTTGACAATTCTATTCTGGATTTCAAATTACATGCTTTCAACGTTATGACCAATTCGAAAAGACGAAAATCCTCTCACCTACAAAGCTAGTTTGAATTTGCCACCTCCCCTTCATAATTCACTCAGAGATTATTTGATGGTCATCATTTTAATAAATGTATGAAGAATATTTATTAAAAAATATTTAATTAAAATTACGGTAAACTACATTAAAAAGTCACGCAGTAATAATATTGTTACATAACTTTTCACTTTTACTATTCTAATTTTATTTTAAAGATACTTCTTAACATTTTCCTGTTCGCTTCATAGTTACGGGTGTTTGATTTCCTTTTTACTTCTTTTTTTTTTGTTTTAAAATTTATTTAAAATAATAATAATATTCAACAATTAATTTTTTTTATCTAAAATGAATTTTGTTTTGAAAATTAATTTCAAAATAAGTGTTTTAATAAAAAAAAAATCCAGAAACAGAAACAGCTATAATATATTTTTTATTTTCACTTTTACAAGGATTTTATTTTGAGTATTTGTTGGACATTTTTTAGAAAACAAAAATGAAATCAAGGGACAAACAAGTTGTTGTTTTTTTTTTTTTTTTTATAATTTTAGAGTTGAACTAATATTATTTATCTAATAAATATACTGCAAACTTTATCCAAATTTTATACTTTTAATAACGTAATATATTTTTTCTTCAAACTGACAGTGACTATTAAATTAACATTATCTGATATTTACACATAAACCGAAATTTTTAATTTACAAATTAAGGATATTGGTTAAATTTATTTAATTTTTAAATTTATAAAAGAAGAATGGAATTATTTTAATTATATTTATTCATATTTATTAGAGACGATATTCATTTTAAATTAGCGCTAGGGTATTATTAGAATAATAACAATATATAAAATTGAATTAAATAAAATTTATTTATATTTCAGTTCACCAAACTGTTGAACAATGTTTACTTATATTTGAGAAAATAGTATTTACTAATTCAAATCATTTAAATATTATTATATATTTTTTATTTTTATAAATGCTTTATTTAAAATACAATATTATTCAGGTCAATTAATTAAATGAATAATTTTAATTACTACCCCTTATAAAATATTATACTCTCCGTATTAAAAAAAATAATAGTTCTGTAATTTTTATTTTTTTTTATTATTTAGTTTTGAGAAAATGTTTAATTTAAAAAATATTTGAGATGATTTCTTACAAAAGTAATAAAGTCTAACTTCTACCAAAGTTGAAAAAAATAAACTTATCAGTAACTTATATATTAATGTTCAAAAAAAAAATTAATAATATATAAATTATGTATACCAATTAAATAATCGATCTATAGAATATTTATAAAAAAATCATAAATTTATATCTTAAAAAAATATAACATGTTGAAATTACATATTACATTAGTTGTTGGGATAATTAATATCTATTTTTAATATTAATTATAAAAGTAATCGAGGTTATATATCCTTAATTATTATAAAAATTTTAGTGTATATTTTTTTACATCAATTGCTATTCTATTATAAAATACAAGAACTTTTTTAAGAAAAATAAAAAGAGTACCACGAGATAAAAAAAAAGTACGTAAAACACAACGTAACTAAAATGTTTAACCTGTTACTATAATAATGAGTGGTTAAATCTATTTTTTTTTTATTTTAATATAACCAGTTAACTCTTTTTTATATAATTTTATTATGGTTTCATCACCGATAAAATATTTGGATATAATATTTATTATAAAATATTTTTATGTTCCTAAATTAGTATATGTGTATTTATAAGTTGAGTATTTTCTTTTTACTTCTTTTTTTATTTATTAGACCATGTGAGACAAACTATCAAATATCAAATATATATTATTGTATATGAATTTATATTTTGTAAATATCTTATATTTTGAAAATATTTTATATATTGAGAATATTTTATATCTTGGATTTGGAGATATTTTATATGTTGGAATACTCTATATGCTGGAAATATTTTATATTTTGCGGATATTTTATGAAAATATTTTATATTTCAAAAATATTTTATATTTTCAGAATATTTTATATTTTAAAAATATTTTATATATTGAGGATATTTTATATCTCAAAAATATTTTATATCTTAGAAATATTTAGATATCCTAAAAAATATTTTATAAATATTTTATTTTATATCTTGTATACGGTATATATTAAATAGCATATACAATTAATTGTGTGTTTATTTAATGGAACTTAAGGTCCAGATTTTATGGAATTGGGTATTTAAGTAAAATATTCAATAATAAACCTTGTCTAGAAAGGAAAATAATCTATTATGATTTAAAGATATATAGGACTGATGTGTTGAACAAGAGTAATATTCTATAAACATAACGTGAGTGAGGGTAAAAGTTGGTTAAATCTAACCCCAAAAGTATTGCCTTTCATCAAAACTCATCTTTTTTTTTCTTTTCATTTATTAAAATAACAAAAATATCATTTTATTTATAATCAATCTTTATGTTTATTAGTTGACGTTTTTTCTGTTCATAATCGTCTTGTTTAAAGTGAAGTAGTAAAAGTTAGTTTTTGTCGAACATTATGAAAGTTCTTGCGAAAATGATACTTTTATTTATCGAATATTAAGAAGCTGATATATAAATCTTCATAATAATAAATAACGCTTAAATGACAAGAGAGTAAAAAAAATATTTATATATAGTTATTATAATGTGATATTAAATAAAAAATAATGAAAAAATATATATTAATAAAATATTTTTAAAAAAAGTATGCATGTATTATTAAACCCTAAACCCAAAATTATCATTTCCCTTTTGGCCACATCCACCACTGCAACAAACTTTTCTGCTAGCTCCCAATCCTCCTCTAAACCTTTTCATCCCCCCGTAAATTTGAATAGTTCCTCTTAATACATTAATATTATTTGTAATGCATACGTAATTTCTATTTTTTAGAGAAACTTACTTCCACTTTTGATTATGATTTTTCTTTTTTGGATTTCAATTGAGCCAATGGAATAATCCACAATGTAGAAGCAATGTGTGATTTTAGCATATGGATTCTAATTGGTCAATTAGATTCTCAAATATCAAAATTATTTAATAGTTTTTATGTTGATCAAAATTTTGCTAACATGATATCAACGAATAACACATCACGTGCAATTTACATGTTGATATTAACATAACTATCATATTCACATGGTAACCAATTAGGCATGTCTAAGTGGTCGTTAATAAGGCATGTCCCATTTTATCCCTCCATGTTTCAAAGTTATGTAATTTTTGTTTTTCAAATTTTATAATGATACGAATACAAATTGGAGTGGTGATGTTGTGAACTAAAATGAGAAAATTTTCACAAAATATTTAAATATTTTAAGTCTATTTATAAATGCCGAGTACTTTTTTTACAACTTGTTGCCTTTACACTTCGATATTATTTACACTGCCACGTTCAAATAATTAAATAATTATATAGTGTAGATATGATTAAATAATTATATAATATAGATATGATTTAAAATTATGTTACGATATTTAAATCATATAGACATAATTTATAACTATGTTAAGAATAAAAATATATAATATGATTTTTATATCGTATCTTAATTCATATATTTATAAGATATTTTATGTATATTTTATATTTTATGAATATTTCTATTAGAAATATCTAATATTTTATAGATATTAATTAATTGATATAATATAATTATTAATAATATGAATTGTATTTATGTAATAATTAAAAAATATTAAATATAAAAATTAAATTACTTAATAATATAAGTATTTATTATAAATATTAAATATAAGAAACATTAAATATAATTCCTATAAGTTAAATATAATTCTTATAAGGGTTTATTATAAACGTTAAGTATTTATTATTAAATATATTCATTAAAATATAGTAATTATTATAACAAGTATATTAATATTAAAATAAATATATTTAATAATAAGACAAAAAAAATTCATTAGTTATAGTTAATACATACAATTAAGGTGATAAAAAATAGAGAAACTAAAATGGTATATTTGGAATAGTTAGAAAATCAAATCTGCAATAAATAAATAAAAAGAAAGAAAATCATGAAAATTTAAATGATTCCGGTCCATATCATCTTTCTCTTATTTGGTCCATATTTAATTAATTAAAAAGATAATTAATTAGAAGAAAGCTTCAGATTGTTGTAAGTAGGATGGAGAACAAAGTGTATATATAACTCCCCATAACACTCCCCTCAACTCAGCAACAACGCTTGCTGAACATAAAATTTAGATTTCGGTAACTCAAAACATCAGAAGCAAAGCAACATGGAGTTGATTCTAAGATCATGGGAAGCCATGTCCAACCTTAATCCATTCGAAGTGGCAATGTTACTCATCCTCCCACTAACACTAATCTTGGTTTTGGTAACTCGGACGCGTCGAAGAGCACCGTATCCGCCGGGACCAAAGGGGTTACCAATCATAGGAAACATGTTGATGATGGACCAGCTAACCCACCGCGGTCTCGCCAACCTCGCCAAGCAATACGGCGGCGTTTTCCACCTCCGCATGGGCTTCCTCCACATGGTGGCCATCTCCGACCACGAGGCGGCGCGTCAGGTTCTCCAAGTCCAAGACAACATCTTCTCCAACCGCCCAGCCACCATCGCCATCAGCTACCTCACCTACGACCGCGCCGACATGGCCTTCGCCCACTACGGCCCCTTCTGGCGCCAGATGCGCAAGCTCTGCGTCATGAAACTCTTCAGCCGCAAGCGCGCCGAGTCCTGGCAGTCCGTGCGCGACGAGGTCGACACCGCCGTCCGCATCGTCGCCGCTTCTGCCGGAAAACCGGTGAACATCGGCGAGCTCGTGTTCAACCTCACGAAAAACATCATCTACCGCGCGGCGTTCGGGTCGAGCTCGCAGGAGGGACAGGACGAGTTCATTGGGATTCTGCAGGAGTTTTCGAAATTGTTTGGCGCGTTCAACATCGCGGATTTTATACCCTATCTCGGGCGCGTGGACCCGCAGGGGCTGAACGCGCGCCTCGCTAGGGCTCGCGGTGCCTTGGATAGCTTCATAGATAAGATCATCGAGGAGCACGTGCAGAAGAAGAAGGAGAATGGTGTGTGTGATGGAGAAACGGACATGGTGGATGAGTTGCTCGCGTTCTACAGCGAAGAGGCGAAGTTGAACAATGAATCCGAGGATTCGCAGAACTCTATCAGACTCACTAAGGATAACATCAAAGCTATCATTATGGTATGTATCGATTCCTTTTCAAAAACACAAAATCATTTTATTCTTATAAATCTATCACTAATCAAATTCATATCAATATGAAAAAATATTAATTTTATACGTCTTATTCACACTTATCATTAGTTGGATGAAGAATTAAGCTTTTAGAAAGCTAGTGTTCGTTGGGAAGTTAACCCCAAATATCTCTTGTTGTTATATTCATTCTCATCCTTCACAATTTGCTCCACGTTAAAGAAAGGGACTTTGCCTTGAGTTTCTTCTGAATATGTGTAAAATTAATTATCCACTTTTGTATATTAAATTATAATATATTATTTTTAAAAGGTAATTTAACTTTCATGTTTTTTCAAAATATATTATAATTTTAATGTTATTTTTGCAAAAAAAAAAATAAAGATTACTTTTAGACTTTAGTTAAAGTTTAAATACTTATACATGTTAAGTGAAAATACTTGCTAACTATGAAAGTATTTGCATCTCTGTGTGTCAAAGTGGAAAATATAGATTTTTGTTAGCAAGGGTTCAATCTGTCAAAAGTTGGTTTATTAGTTTATTTGCTGAATTGTCAAAAGTTGGTTTACATGAAGAAATTTCTTCAATCATATAAGCACGCACGTAGCACTATAAATTGAAGCATTTTCTAGGACACTTAAGGGATCAATTATTTTTACTTATTAAACTGGGTTGAATTCATTTGGAAACATTGTAGATTATTTAAGAAATATATATTATTACAAAAAGAACAAGTCTCCAAATCAATCATGATTAGTGAAGCTGAAATTAAGTAAATGCAAGTTTACTATAGTAATTGTGATTATAACTGGAGATGAAGAAATAAAGTAGATAAAAAGATAGATATACACCATCAGGAAACATGAGCCACCAAACATGGAGTGACCATGCCAACGTGTTCAATTCATAATGGTTTTATTTGGGTTGGTGTTATTTCCCCCTCCATATCTACACCTTTTTCTTTTTCTTATTTATTTTCAATTAAAGTTTGATTTTCAAAGCAAAATTCAATGGTAAATTTTTATTGTGCCGTTTTTGAAGGTGGTAAGCCAATAAGAAATTGATATTGATGATTATGACACAGGATCCAAATCATTTCTCACATTTATTTGTCTCATAAGTAAATAATTGACAGGCGAATTAAAAAATAATTGTTTCTCATCAACAGTTTTTTTAGTGTAAAAAGTACTTTTTTACCAAAAAATAACTGTTACAACTACAAAAATAAGAAAAAATATATTTTCATCAGAGTCTATTTTCATTGGTGAATAGGAAATTGTATTTATGATTGATTGAGTTGTGCTGAAATTATTACGCAGGATGTGATGTTTGGAGGGACAGAAACAGTGGCGTCAGCGATCGAGTGGGCCATGGCGGAGTTAATGAGAAGCCCAGAAGACAGTAAGAGGGTCCAACAAGAGCTGGCGGATGTAGTGGGCCTGGACCGTCGGGTCGAAGAGTCAGATTTCGAGAAACTCACATTCTTCAAATGTGCCCTCAAAGAGACCCTACGCCTCCACCCTCCGATCCCGCTCCTCCTCCACGAGACGGCGGAGGATGCGACGGTCAACGGCTACTTCGTCCCCAAGAAGGCGCGCGTGATGATCAACGCGTGGGCCATCGGGAGAGACAAAAACTGCTGGGAGGAACCCGAAACATTCAAGCCCTCCCGGTTCCTGAAACCGGGTGTGCCCGACTTCAAGGGGAGCAACTTCGAGTTTATTCCGTTCGGGTCGGGTCGCAGGTCCTGCCCCGGGATGCAGTTGGGGCTGTACGCGCTTGAATTGGCGGTGGCTCACCTACTTCACTGTTTCACATGGGAATTGCCAGATGGAATGAAACCCAGCGAGTTGGACATGGGTGACGTGTTCGGACTGACCGCTCCAAAAGCCACGCGACTCGTTGCTGTGCCAACCAAGCGCGTGGTGTGCCCTCTCTTTTAGAACTAAAAATAAACATAAAAACAACAATTGAATCTTTTTTCCTTTCTTTTTTTATATTTTCTTTTCATCCCCCAATTATACATAATCATCATGAATAATATAAAGGGCAAAGAGTGAGACAAGCAATAAGAATGTGGTACATGTGGGAGTATTTTGTTCTCTCTATTTGGAAAACAAATTGAAAAATTCATCTTGATGTGATCTTTTCTTCAGAAACAACTATGTTATGTATTTTGTTTACTTTTGCCCCACTTTCATTTTGATTCTTATCTATATCTATCTATATCTATATCTATATCTATGTATATATATACTGAAATAAAAGTGAATCGGCCATTAAAAGAGTGAGTGGCTATGGTGGCATTACCAATAACTGGTGTGACAAATAAAAATTTAACGATTGTAGTAATTTAGTCTTCGATGTGACAGTGTTTATATGCAAGTGTGTACATGGAGAATTTATTTTTGGTGTGAGGATTTGACATCAGATCGCGTATTTAACAGTGGTAGCAGTTTTGTTTTCGAAGCAAGTGGATTCTAGAGGCGATGAATTAATAATGGTTGAGGAGGGGGAAGTAAGAATGAAGTTTATGACTTTAGAGTTTTTAGTGTGAAATGAAAATGTAGCTATAAAAAATCAACGAAGAGTGTTCTCAAAATCAACATCTCTCAGGTTGATAAGTCCTGAAAATATATGATGCTGATATGCTTCACTACGCTCCATAATAGCTTTCCTGATTCAGTTGTAATGTTAATGGCAACAAATTAATGCTGTGTCTGTATATGGAAGTGTAAGAATACTTGCTTTCTGACGCAACTTCTGATGAAAAATTTTCTCTCTACATGCATGTTTTGTATAAGTTAAAGTATAAGCTTCACATGAATTAAGGTGACAAGACAATGGAGTCAAAGATTAAATTGAAAACTTGTCTTGATTTTATTTAGTTAGATTTGTCGGTGGGTATAAGTGGCGTGGTTTGTTTTGTATACGAAAGTGCATAATATTATAATGAAAGGTGATTAAAGTTGCAACGTGGAAAAGTATATTTGAAAGCGTATATATATCAGAAACTGAAGATGGAGTGTTTAGGTGAGTGTTGAATGGAACGTGAGGCCTTTATTTGATTTTATTCAAAATTGAATATAACAAGTTAAAACGTGAAAGTGACACTCCTTGGACCATTGTTTTGTATGAAGAAGCTAAGTCAACTGAAGAGTTTTTCTGCAGTTGCAAAGCTTTACCGCGTTTACCTAATTTGTGACCAAACACAGACTAATCTTATATCTAAGTTTGACTATTTTGCTTCTGACAGGAAAATCTAGCAGTTATTTTGCTCAATGCATGTTGGTCAGCGTGAACACTCGTGGGTTTTCACACATTAGAATCTCAAATGAGTTAAATCAACAGATATATAAATATTTCAGTTTGCTAGTTGAATTGGCCTACGTGGACAAATAATCACCACTAACCTCAAAACAAAACATTAATTGTGTTTACTTTTTCTCTGGCTAAACCCTAGAATATGGCCCCATGTCAATTGTTGTTGTTTGATTTATAGTAAGAGACTGAGAATATATAAACTGAAACTGACATGAATGTGAATGAAAGGTAATGTAATAGATTATAATTTGTACTAAAGATTTTAATATTATAATTAATTTAATTTCATAAAGATAAAATTTATATTTATTTTATATATATTAATTTAATTATATTTGATGATATAAAATTTCTAATATAATTTAATTTATTTTATTAGAATAAATTTTTTTCAATAAAGATAGTTATAATATAATATAAATTAAATTTTCAAAGGATGAGAATTGACTTTTCGAGAGGAAAGTTATTTAATTCAAAAGAATGTCTAATTATTTTTAAAGTGAGAGACAACTTTTTTTCAAGAAAAAAAAAAAAAACATATTTATCATCATTGTACTAGGTTAACTAATGATAAATATTAATAGTAAATAAGTTTTTGGTCATAGCTTAAAACAAGGACTTGAACCATCTTATACTTAATGCAAACTATTTTATAATATCATTAAGAGATGTTAAATACTAATATATAATCTTTGAACGTACAAATAATTGGTTTTATATTATTTAAGAAACTTAGTAAATATCATTAATTTCACTAATCTATATTCATTTTTTTTTCTGAAATATCTCCATTGCAACTTGATATCATAAGTGAAAAAGAATTATTAAAAATAAAATCACTGGTAAAAGAAAAGTATTTTAGAAACTATATCATTAAATAGGATTAGAAACTATATCATTAAATTCAAAAGTAGTACTCATTAATATAAATTAAAGAAATGATTTATTTAAGTAAATTAAAAACTGTGATTTTAACATGCATGTGAAGTTATTTGCTGGTATGAAGTAATGAATGGATTGAGGTGGAAGAAAACTGGCATGGACTTTGGTTCTTTGATTTATTAGCTTGCAAGGCTTGATGTCATGTAATTACCCAATTTACGCATAGAAATATAGAAATTGATGGAATTATTTATTCAACAAATTACGATATATTACTCAAGTATAATAATAGAAAGATATAATTATAGATTATAAATTTGTTATTTTTCTTTAACTTTTTTATTAACATAATTAATAATTTTAATATATGTACACCTTTTTAAACCAAACCAAATTAACCTATTTTTCATTCATCTCACATTGACCAATTTTTATTGTTTCAATAGTTCAATTCGGGTAATTTTTTTATTTTTTTTACCAATTTCAACATTATTAACCCAATCCATGGTACTTATTCCAAATTTTACTCCTCTAAAAAAAAAACTCCACTTTAAAGACTAAATTATATTAAAATATTATAATAAAATTATGTGCTAAATTTTGATTATCTCTTATAAATATAATAATCCTCTAAAATTATCGCACTAAATGTTTCATTTATATAACGAATTAAAGGAGTCAAATTCATCCCAATATCTGAGTCTAACTCGTGTAAATTAAAGTTTTAGGGAATAAAATAAATAATCTTGTAAATAAAAAAAAATAATAGACAATATTTGGTACAGATACACATGTTATAAATATCTTTTTAACAAATCATAAAATATATTAGAATATCAACTAATGAAAAAACATGAGATTGCTTACTTTAACGTTACTTCTTTTAAATGAGCCAAATATGCTATACGGATAAAAGAAATGTAGACATTTATTATACCTTTATTTGATATGATATTTTCAAGATGTTATTCTTGCTTGGTTGAACTTAATAAACTTTAACATTTAGCATTTCAGTGTTGTTTTTCAAATTTCGTTGATTCACAAGTGTAACCAAGAAATCACACAGTCTAATATATCGTCTAACTAATGGAGTTTTGGTTTATTAATAGATGTTGCTCCTATGGCTAGCAGGCTATATAGTAATCCATATACAAGGCAGTGACAGAGACGCTAGGAAGTTGTTAATATAAACAAAGAAGAATTAAGAAGAATCAGTGTTTGGAAATGTTGTTAAAAACGGGATAATACGCATCTAATTCAAGTTCATCTAGGACCTGTTGTGTAGCCCACAAATATGAAGCATGACCATCTATGTGACCCGTCACGTCAACCTGCAAATCCGAAGAACTATTTTAGTAAAAGATCCATATCAAATAAATTGTGAATGCTAGCACTAGTTTAAAAGTTAAAATAGCAACTTGCAATGGTAACCCAAAATGAATAAAAAACGGTAACTTGCAACAATAGTTATGCACAAAGGGAATAGAGAAAAAAAACTAACATTTTGGATCCCAGGAATGTCGACGGGTTGGATTCCAGCTAATCCTTGAGAAAGGAGACTGCGCAAAATCAATATATAGGTTAGTTTCTGCTGTCTACTAAAAAGTCTACAGGTAATCCTTCAATTTTTTTATCTAATAATTAAAATAATTTTATTCATCTATGTATCACGTAAGCATGCTCTTAGTCAAGTCTGTAAAAACCGTGTCATATCAAACTAAGTATGTGGTTAGTCAGTGAAAAATAACTGTGTTAGATGAGACAATGTTCACTCACAAAAATGATATCATGCAAATATCGACCATAGTCACCAGAACTTTATGGATCCCAATCAATAGATGAAACAGAGTAAATCAAATATGGGATCATATTCTGTGTGCTATTGCAGGATCAAAATGCTATAACTCATGACTTCATGGAAAACTGCATTAAAAACATTTGGTCCAAGGATTATGTGGAGAGAACCACGAATACAACTTCATGCCATTCTTTTTTCAATTGATTAATACAACTTCATGCCATTCTTTTTTCAATTGATTTTGAAGTAGGAATCTTAGGCTATGTACCGTAGATCAACTGGAATAGTCTCACACCACAACGCAGAATACTAATACATTTTTGTGTACCTGGCACGGAAAGCAACCCCAAGCATCCAGTCATTGTTTGAGTAAGCATTTATAAATCTTCCTGCAACCATCTACAGAATACCAGGATCTCATAGTAATTAATAAAAACTATATATAGTAATTAAGAGTAAAATAAGTTCCTTTCCACCTTTCTAGCAGCTTCCCAATTCTCATCCATGATTGCAATGGGTGCTCCAAGAAGAACAACTCTCTCTACCAGTTCAGCTGCCAATAAACAGAAGCAGCACGTCAAAATCAATAAGGGAACATCTTATTAACAGATAAACGAATGAGTCCCCCCAGAAATGATATCATATGTACATAACCAGAGTTGAAAAGTTTGGGGGAAGAAAAAGCTTATCCTTCGAGAGACAGTCAATTAGATTAAAAAATACCAAAAAGAAATAGAAATAATATATTACATCAAATACAAAAAAGTGGAAATATATACCACTTTTTTCTGTTTCAGCCAAACACTCTAGACACTTGAAAATAACTCTTGCCCCAAGTGAGTAACCTACTAGTGTCACGGGCCTGAAATTCAGGGATTAAAAATATTTCATATACCACCATTCTAAAGGAGCTAAATTTTAAAAGAAACTTTGGAATAAGAAAAATGCCTATTTCCCTGCAATCCTCCCAATAATACTTCGGCAAGCAACTTTCCTGCCTTGTCACATCTGAAAAATGAGATAAGCAGGATTAATTGCTAAATAAGTCGGGAAATTGTATAACGTTTTTTATTGTGATGACAAATTTGAAAACATCACTCCTTGCAGAGCCTCCTGATAAAAAAAAACAGGCAAACAGATAAGATCCTTCCATTGCCAAATCAACTCAACATCCCAGTTTATCAACTACTTGTTTTTGGCTACAATATGATGATGACATTTAACAAACAGGTAATAAGCAATTTGCCAACTTCCAAGAGAATTTTCAACTTAATGAAACACTCTAATTACACACCAACAAGCTATTGCATCACTATGTGCAATCCAGTAAAAACAATTGAAACCTTTGAATTGCATATGCGCTACTCAGTAATGAACAGCAATTATATGTTTTTCGTTTTACTGAGCAAAATTTCTAGTTATACTAACAACAAATAAAGTAAACCTGTCAATAGCAATTGTCCATGTGCTATCTATGAATTCAGTTGCTGCAAGTAATGCAACTGGCCAAGCCAATGCAGTTAAAAGACCATGCAAGACCGTCATCATAGCCCCTTGCCTCATCAGCTCCGTTGCAATTCCTAAAGAAAATCACAGCAATATTATTGGCACCAATCATATACATCTCCACCCATATATACTACACAAAAGTATTAGCAGCCTGGAACCCAAACCAATTACTTGAAGTAAGCCAATCCTGAATTGCAGTGCTCAGGGCATATAGATTCTTGGACTCCCACTGCAGAGCATACCTGACTTTTGGCAAGGCCATATGAAATGTCATTTGTTTAGCAACGCCATAATTATGTGCTTTTCCAAAAAAAGTCACCAAATTTTCAAAAACTCTCAAGGAAGCTAGTAAAAATATGTGGTTATTTCGCCAAAATAACTTGAACCTAACACTAATATTGCAGTTTTTAAAATGAAGAAAAATTGCAGAAAATAAGTCATTAAAATTTAATACTGTAATTTTGCACCAATATGTTTCCCTTGGCTAAGGGGAAATCATATTCAACAATAATATTCACAATTGTATCAACAACTTTTCCTAAATAATGATTAACCAAACAAATCATTTAGGAAAGGGCAAATGGTAACTATGTCTACCTCTCCAAGTTGTCATCCAGTCCTTCCCACGGCCTTATAAAATCGTCATCCTCAAAGACAAATCCAGAGACCATGATCTCAACCCCAAGCAGCTGCAAGCAGAAGCCGAATAAGATCAATAAACTAAGTGGAAAAGTAAAGCCAGATAATATAAGAAAGTTTAGACAAAGTTGCATGTGTTCTCCTCTGCACACAGATCATAACTCAAGAAAGAAATAGTCACCACCAGAAAGTAGGAATATGAAATCAATAAAAACTTACACCTTGGTTATGGTTTTCTCCTATAACTTTGAATTCAAACTCATCAACATCCCCAACTCTCCTAGCCATTTTGGTTCCAGAGAGCCCAGCTCCAGCAGCTAGTAAAACAAGGTGGTACATAATATTTTCATCATCTATAAAAGGAGCATCACTAACAGTAACACACAAAACAAGAAAAACTGCAAGAAAGAGAAAGAGAGTTGTTTATTTGTCCTATAGATTGTAAATACATCCCAATAACATGTAACTAGCATGTATTGCAATTTGAAAAGGAATATTCTAAATTAATGGCTAAACATATAGGCTCTATTTGGTTTACATTAGGAATCAATTCTCATTTTCCAATGAAAAATACACATTACAATGCAATTTTTCTCAGCCTTTTCAAAATAAATTCTACTTCAGCACTACACCAAATAGCCATGTACTATGGTCTTCAAGATAATAGCTACAGGCGGTACTAAAGGGCTTAACTGCTCCAAACTATTTAAAATTAAATAAAAATCCCATCTAACCTCTATAACTCCTCTTGGAAAGACAATTACTGTGACATATTTCACTGAAGCAACGACAGTAAAAAATCCTAGCCTTTTTCTACTAGGTGTATTGATTACATTAATTAATTGACGCCATAAAGCAATTGTAAACCTTCTAATCAATAAATTGAAGTAACAAAAATGCAAGTTGACCACTAATGTAGAAATTGAAGATAATACACCACTAAGACGCTTAAAAGATGATAGTGACTTGGTAGTTGGCAGTCCTGATTATCCTTAGACTACACTTGAAATTCACAAAATACTATACTTCTATGTAAATTGCAGACATAATCACAAAATGAGATAATTATAGTAAAATCTAATCACATATAAGGAAAAATATATACCTGCAAATGATGCAGCCACAGCAACAGAACCAGCGACAGTTCCAGCAGCACTAGCAGCTGCAGCAAATCCACTTGCTCCAATTACAGGGATCAGAGTGCCCAAAGTTGGAGCCAAAGCACCAAGTCCTGCAGCAATAGCTGGGGCAGCTAATCCTGTTAAATGTGTAAAAACAAAAACAATCAAATCAACAAAGAATTTCATTCAGTTCGTTCTTATATATTCCAGAACACAGAAAAGACATTAAGGTATTCATACCACCAGTAATAGCCATCAAAGTTCCACCAGTTAAGGCAGCAGCACCAATGATACCACCCCTCTTCCATTTATCCCACTTGCTTTCTTTTGATTGAGTTTCTTCTTCACTCGACTCTTTCTCTTTAATGAAAGCCATTGCAGAACTAGCAACTATTATCTCAATGGCCTCCTGCAAAGTGAAGATTCATCTGTATCACTAGAAAATATGGAAACAAAACAAGGGACAATTTATAGCAAAGCTTATAGCATATCCCCATATAGAATAGGCTGAAAAGGTAACTTAGATATCAAGGGAAAATTTATAGGCAATGTTCACCAAAGTGAAGATTAGTTCTTGCTATGTCTTTCATAGTAGTATAAACAGTAAAAAAGAAAACCTTCTACTTATATCTCATGACCACCTCAATTTATCAAAAGTTGTTTCCAATCACATGTAAATAACTAATTAAATGATTCATTCACCAACCATTTTTGACCACTCGATATCAAGCCATGTTGCCAGCAACCGCAGAGTGACAAGATGTCGAGCATCATAGCCTTTTCTCCTCCGGCTATGTTTCTTGTCGTTTTCTCCTAAATCCGATAGACAAGCAGAGAGAAGTTCATAAAGAACTGTTACTTTCCTTGGATAGTTGAGCATCGGTACCTCTTCAATTGGATTCTCATCAATATTGGTATGAATAGATCCCTGATGTGGTTCTTCACAATCAAGGAAAGGAGTACTGATCTCCTCCTGGATTTCTAATTGCGCATCTACCTTCTCAGAATCCGGTTGAACATCAGAAGTAAAAATCTTTTGACGACATTGATGCTCATATTCACGTAGCTTCTGCCTTCTAGACCTTGGAGACACCGAATCATTTTCCAGGCTATGTATCATAGCATCAACAGCTTTGGACAAAGCAAGTTCTTGTTCTGACCTTTGGGAATAATCATCACCAAATTCTTCTGATAATAGCCTCAAGTACTGTTAAATTCACACACATAGCATATATAAAAAACTCTATACTAATACCAAAAAAATTATGACAAAAAGAGTTATGCCATACAGCACCAAACTTTTGAGACAAAAGACAATGTGGCAGTTAATAGAGAAGGGAAAACTAAACAATAAAAGAGAGGTCCGTAAATTGCCACACATAGTTTCGTCAATTATTATCAAATGTTGGCACACTTTAGCTCCCTACCCCTCCACCCAAAGAAAAATGAAAACTACATCTGGGAAGTAAAGGAAAATTTATCATTGAATATGGTAATCCATGTTTGGAATATAGAACATACCAGAAGCAACAAAACATTGAAAAGCAAAACCACAGATGCATTATTACTGTTATTTTTTTTAATCAGCAAATGTTAGTTTGTTAAAATGTCAGTTTTTGTTAACAGGAAGGCTCAAATTCACCACCCACCTATCCCTTCCTTCATTCCACTTTTACGACGTCAACCTTATATCCATGCATATTCATTATTACTGTATATGGGCGTGTCTTGTTTTCAGTTAGGAAGTCCCCAACCTATGTTCAAAAAGTAAAACTGAAAATGTCCTAATGTAGGCCATGTTTGGATTCTGGTTTGGGGTGTTCCAAACTCAATTTGGGGAATAAATTTCATGACATGTTTGATTATCTTCAAAAGTATATTCCTACCATACCCTTATATTTTGTCTGAAACAAAATTTCCACAAAAGCAAGACTTGGATTCCTTTTGCAAACTCGATATGCAACATGAAAATTAAAAGCGTACAAACTTTTTAACCCAAACATGCACTTACTTTTCTGTTGGATACAATTGTAAACTGAGCTTCATCTTAATTTTGGCTTAAAACTGAGTTTGCAAAATATGATTGAAAGCTATAGTTTAGAAACTCGAATCCAAAGATGCAGAAAGGAAAAAGTAGAATGACGTACGGGTCCGACGTGACGTGAAACTGAACGAGAGCCAGAAGTTTCCTCGAGTCCAGACCATGCAGCAGGATCAATATCTAGGAACCTGCTCAACCTCAACACACACTAGTAAATAACAAGCCAAATAATTGGATTCTCTGACGAAAATGAAGTAGAGCATGAGTATGAATACATGCAGTAGAAACAAACATATCTAATTATGGTTTGGAGAGAAGAGAAGAGAAGAGATACTTGAAAACAGGGCGAAGCAAAGCGCAATATTCATGGACCCAAAGGTTGGGATCTTCGGAAACTGAGAGATTGGAGGAACTACGTTCAAAATCAGAGGGGAAATCTTCGGTTGATAGGCCCAACGGGTGAATCTGGTGAAGTTGGGCCTGGTTCAGAGCCAGTCCGAACAACGCTCCCGCCGCGTACCTCTGCGTCGGCGTCAGATACGACGTCGCCGCCATTATCCCAAAATGCAAGCCAGATTGTCGTTTCTTTTCCATCACGCCAAATTCTGATTTTGATCCTTCCACTTAGTTGACCTGCGCGTGAAGAAGAAACCTTTTCTATTTCTCACTCTTAACTTCTGTTGTTTTTGGATTTTCCTCATTCTGTCTGCTTCCCTCACTCCCTGCATTCATTTCTCTGTTTCTTTTTCTTCCTCTTCTTACATTGCTCCTTAATTTTGATTTTGAGTAACTTTAATTGCATTCTTTTCATAAGAATTTTAATAGTGTAATATTTTTTTTTTTACATTTTAATTACGCCCTCTTATATAACCTAAAAGAATGCAATAGGGTAGTTTTTTTCACAAGAATTGTAATGGTATAATTTAAATTATACATAAGCTCTTATAATTTTTTAGGTTTTAAAATCTGACAGTTTTTAAGATTTTAAAATCTTTTAATTTTATTTATAGATCAAATATTTAATTATTATATTTTATACATTTTATATGTTCTATTATCAATCTTATACAATATTTTCAATCAAATTTACAATAAAAATAATACATTCAAATAAAATTCATAATTTTATTATGATGATTGGATAGTTAAAATATTTAAAAACATAATAAATTTTACTTAATTTAAAAAGGTAAAACACACATTTAATCAATATTATAAGAATAAAAATAAAATAAATATAAAAATTTAATATATCACATTTAAAAAAATTACTTCTTCAAGTACCATAAAAAAATGCTATTTTTATCTAACATTACATTTTGACTAATTAAAAAAAAAAAAGTAGAAACTATCCAAAAATGTCTTATTAAATATAAATTTATTGTTATTATGTTATTTACGTCTTTATATTATTTAAACTAATTTTTCATTAAACTTAATTAAATTGGACTGCATTTATTATTATTTTTTTCTTTAACAACTTAACTCACTTATAATGAGTTAAATTATATTATATCATCATAATTAAAACAATAAATAATTTTAATTTATAATACCTACATAAATAATATTTATAAGATAAAAATATAAAAATATTTTCATAATAAATTTATGAATTAAATAATTTTTTATTATATATTCATTTTGTAATTTAATAAGATTCCTTAGTTTAAGACTTATAAATTTATTATTTAACTCAGTTTCAATTGGGTGTAATTAAAATAAGTAATTTAAATTATAATCTATCATAACAATAATTTGTTATACATACATAATCAAAACCTATTTTAGTTTTATAAAGTGATAAGTTAAGTATAATTCATTTACATTCTTATATTTTGCTGAAAAAATTAATTATTTAAAAATATTATCTTTAATCGAAATCATTTTTTTATACAAATAATTGAGAGTGGAACTATAATTAATATCAAAAGAATTATTCTTTTTATTCTTTTTATTGTTGTATTCAAAAAAATATATTTAACTGTTACTTTCATAGTTCAAAATAATATTAATTATTATTTTATTATTTATTTAAATTTTCTTTAATTTATATGTATATTAATATAGAAATGAAAAGAGTAAAATAAAAAATATATAAATAGTTTATTAAAATAAATAAAACAATTTTAAAGGAGGGAAGAGTGGAATATCTATTAATTGTATCAAACTTTATTAGTAATACATCTTGAAAATTGTGAAAAGAGTGTTTCTCTTTTAGAACTTTTATAGATGATTTTGATGAAAACTAAAACCTTTTCTGGAACAGCACTGAATCAGTCAAGTTTCTAAGCAGACAAGTGTTACTTTATCTCTTTGTTTTCTTTTTCTAGATTTCTTAAAAAATGTTTCAAAAGAAGATTTTCTTTAGAAGACAATTTCAAATCAATTAAGTTCTTGAGTTACGTGAACAAAAAACCAACATCAGTTATGGAGTAATGGAGATTGGTCAATGTAGTAGAGGTTGATCAGCAAATAATGAAAAGGACAATTTTGAAATGCAATATTTAAACATAAATAAGTTATTTTAAAATAATCAAACCCTTGCAAGCATCATATGAAATAAAATTCATGAAACATTTTTTTCCATTTATAATTTATAATTTTCCAACATGTTACTTTTTTATGACCAACTTAAATAATAGGATATAAGCTTAAATGTATCATTCTCTAACATGCTCTTGGCAAGAACAAAGAGAAATAAAGATAAACACACAATAATTGATACTATATTTTATCCCCATAAACTCACACCATTTCCAATTATTGACCAAATTGTTAAGATTTTAACTATTTCTTCTCAGTATTTCATTACCCAAGTGTTTTTTTACCAACCTTTCTAAATTAATTCTCAAATTAAGTTACATTACCCAGTCTTTCAAGTAAAAAGAAAAATTAATGTTATGAATGGTGAGTGATAGTTAGAAAGAAGAATTGTACTATTTAACGAGAAAAACTTTAATGAATGCTTTTTAATACAAGAAAGTTTAATGCTATTACATTTTCCGGTCCCTGTTATTTATAATTTATGTTAGTCTTTTGAATCTTTGAAATGAAACTTGTTAATCTTTGGAGTGTTAGGTTAACATTTAAAACATACATTTAATGCATAATAGTCTTATTTTTTTTTCTCCTTCTAGAAAAATAGCTTTAATCTCTGACTAAATCATAAGCTTTTAACTTATTTTAGATAAAGAAATTATTAAGTAAATTAATTAACACTCTTTGGAGCTTCTTTAAATTACATTTGTGATCTTTCCTTGTTCTACTCATGCATGAACTTTTTAATTATTTAAAATATTACCTTAACTATTTGTATATATTACATCATCTTCTTTAAGTTTTTTTAAAAATACAACATTACATATCTTTATAAAAATAGGTATTGCAAAATAAAAAAAAATGAAATAATTTGAATAACATTAAGTTAGTATACAGCTAATACATTTTCCTTTAATGAAATAATTTGTCTTCATGTTTAAGTTAGTACATATTTTATCATCTTTCACATAAAATATTTTGAAATCACAAAGCATGCACTTGTTCCAATGATTGAATAATAAAAAAATTAACACCTTTTAATAAGAAGTTAGAAGATAATTGTCATGTGTTGGGTATATATATATATAGAAGTTACAAGATTATTGTTACATGTTGGTATATATATATATGCTTGAAAACCTCATATTATATTATAGTCTTAAGTTCAACAAGTTTAATCTTTAATTCAATTTTATATCTTTTATTTGAGAGACAAAAGAGAAAGAAAACAAATTAGAAGAAAAGAAAATAGTGAGATTAAAATAAGAAAAAGAAAAAGAAGATTAAATAATGAATATTTGTAATTAGAAAATCACACAAAATAAGAATAATATAATAATAAAAAAATATGTTGTGTGTAAAGTTGAAATTTTAAAAGAATAAAAAGAAAGAGAAAAAATGAACCAAAATTTTATATCTCATTGTTTATTATCAAATTGATATTTATCAAAAGCTTGTGAAATTGTTGAATCAGATAGATATGTTTATGTATTTATTCCATGGATATTCATGATATATCTAATGAATAAAAAAAGAAATGGATCAAGAGTTTTATAATTACAAAATCCATTTATGCTTAACTTACTATTAATGAATATTAATGTGCAAACTTGTGCCACTTGAAAAAAATAATTTCTTATGAATTTAATTTATTATAACAGCTCAAGTCATATAAAGTTGTAAAGAGTCATATGAAGGCAAAATATGTCATAATGAATTCAATGTATGTCATGTGATGAAAAAATGTGTATAGTTTGTTATAATATTGCTAGGTACCACATGGATAATAGTTTTCATTCGTTGGGATGGGATGGATGTTATAACGATTATAGATAGCATGATTTTCCACAAGTAGTACTCTATATACTACTATCATATTATATTTTGATCGATTTATATTATAAAAAATTATTGAAGACAAACATATTTAATATTTTTCTCTGTGCTAATAATTTTAAAATTAGATAGATCATCAGACCAATTAAAATACTAATTTAAGATTTATTGATTAAACATTGAACTAATATTTCTAAAAACATCTTATAAATATATCATATTAATCTACTCTACTTTTTCATTTTAAATTATATTTCACTATTTTTTTTATAAATAAATTAATATACTTAAACATTTTTAACCAACATTTTCAAGCCAGATTTAGATACTCCACACCATTACATTTTTATTCAATCAGAAATAATTCAAAATATGTCATTTAAATATTTATTATAAAATTAGTAAGTAAACCATCAATTGAAAATAATTTGTTAATATATTTTTTTAAATAAATTTTATTAAAAAAATATTATAAATAAAAAATTATGATTAGATAATGATATACAACTAATAACTATCCATAAATTTTGATTAGATTCTTACAATAAAGATCAATGTCTTTTAAAAAGTATGGTAATATGTGAGTAAATATGTATAACATTCTCTTTTCCTCTTTCGAATAACAATATAATTAGGAAATTAATATTCTTCTATCAAAAAAAACTAACACATATTCTCCAACTTATCTACGGAGTCTGAATTTTTACTTAAAACAGACAAAGTTTTTTAGGATACATATTTATTAGAATAAAACCTCATCATAGTTGACAAGATCTCTAAATATTGCAATCACAATGAATGTCAAATTCCTTATTCATAGTTCCGAATTGGCCTACTAATACTAACAATGTTGAACCCAACTTCTCCACATATATACAAGCTATCACAAGCAACTTGATTCCGAGTTTCCTGACCCTACCTGTGTTACTAACAATAATGGTCATTCATATCACTAGCAAGCTGGATATATCCAATGTAGAATGTGTTTATTGAATCATTATTGAACAATTCAATGTAAGGATTTTTAATAACAGTATATAAGCTGTTAATTATTAATTTCTTTGAAATTTTGAAGGAAAGTCAAATCGTATCTGTCCGACAATGAAACCTAAGAAAGTTCTTCACATTTAAAATTCAATGAGATTACATAGCAGAATAGACAAGACTACAAAACAAAGAACCCTAACGGTCTTTCTTTTCTTCATCAACAAGCAAACAACGATGGGCGGAAGGTTACTGTTTGCAAAGAATGCTGTTATGAACAAGATAATATGTATCCAATTTAAGTTTTTTCTAAGATCTGTGTAGCCTAAAGATAAGAAAAATGGCCTTCAACATAATCTGTCATGTCAACCTGCAAATCCAAAGAATATTTTAGCAAAACATCCAAATTCAATAAATTATGAATCGGTAACAAAATATTCAAATCATAAGAAATATGATAATAAACTTGTTAGAATAGTTGTGCAAAGTTGAGAAAGTGGAGAAACAACTTACAATTAGGAGGATCCCAGGAAAATTGAATGGTCGAATTCCAGCTAATCTTAGAGAAAGTAGACTGCATAAAAAATAATAGGTTAATAGTTGACAAAAAGTAAACCTTCTAATCTAATATATCTAAAAAATATTATGAGACCAGATAAGAGTTTTCTTCCCCTAAAACGCACCTCAACTTCTGAACTCTTTGATGTACGCTCCCCAGATAATTTTTGATGTTGATGGCACACATCGGCTTGCTTAATAGGTTCATCTGGTGTTGTAGTTTGAGATGGTAAGTGTAAATCACCTGAGGAGCTCAGTGCATCACCTTTACCTGCTGTGTCAAGCATTGGGCTAAGCCCATCTGCAAAACTAAGACAATCAGTTATAGAACCATCAGTCAACTCCTCACCACATTTCATGATTGAAGTGGGAGATTCCAAGCCACCACCAAGTGACTCCATCGCCTCCACTTCAGCCAACAGATCTGAAACTGACTCATCCAAATCATTTGGTTCGCCAAAGATTGACAGCCATGTAGATAGGTTACAAACTGGATTAGTTACACTAGGGCAACTCCAGTTCTGACCAGAAGATTGCCCCGAATTCTCCTCACTGTCCGATTGTTTCTGATAATTTTGTCCACTATTACTTTGACCATCAGAAATTCTGTTCAAGTCAAAATTTCCGTTATCCTCAGACTTCACCTCTATCTTATGTACTTCCTCTAATTTATCATAAGGATTCTCATTAAGATTTTCACAAAGTACAATTGAAGGTAGTGAAGGGTGTACATCGGCACCATCCTGACAAGAAACTTCACATTTGGGTGACTCCTTCCTCCTTTCAGAATTTCCACTTTGCCCCTCATTATTATTCCCATCTGCTTGTATAGTCCAACCGGGAGACTGAGAGTGCCACCCATTGCTCTTAACAGATTCGTCTTTACAATTAGATTGTGTACAAATATCAACCACTTTTTGATCCCCACACTGCTCAACAATTTGGCGGGATGCAGAATTTAGGTTCATTGTCACATTGTGCTCACCTCCGCCATCCTGACTACTTTCTTTATTTTCCAATGTACTATTGGTCTCCAAAGACAACTGCTGGCTGTCGAATGTCAATGATACATGTTTTGAACACTTCCCACTCAGCACATCAATTAACAATGTGGCCTTATCCTGTGTCTCATCTATCCTCCATATTCTAAGATCTGCAGGAAAATATCCACTTACATTCCACTTATAAAGCTGCGATAAAGAGAAAGGTCCTTGAACCTTGCCCGTTGGATCCTGATAATACCACGGTTTATCATCCGCAATATTGCTGAGCTCCGTCTTTGGACAAAGAAGTAATGATGAAACACCTGCTGCAACACCAGATACTTCTAATCTCGCAACTCCTGCATTTGTGATATCATTATCTTCTGTTTCATTAAGGTTAATTTGGTTCTCTATTATACATATATTCATAGTCAGCTCACAGGTAGTGAGCAAGTTTGCTGTACTGAATCTACCATTATTCAGGACACCATTCCAATTATGTCTGTTTATCACGTCTATTAGCCTTGTTTTTCAAATTAAGTAATTCTATTTATATGTCTATAAAGTAGTTTTAGAATCAGACCCTAAGATGATAAAGTTCATGGCAAGTTTGAACCTTAAAACTTACAGAACATTCTAGAAGCAGTACCTTTGCAAGGATTTTTAGCTTCAAGGATCTCATCAATGGTCAAAGATAGCTTCTCCTTCAAATATGTCCAATATACCTTGAAAAGATACTCCCAGCTGCTCTTGTCATCAAAATCCACTTCACACTATAAAAATAACCCAAGGAACGAAAAAATTATACCAACATGTATCATTAAGCAAGCTGCTCCCCCATCCCTGACACATAGAGGAGAGGCTGTGCATGTAAATATATTACGAAAGACTAACATACCACTGCCTTATCGCCCTGAGCACAATTCTCTACTAGCATTATGGTCCTTTTGCATATTCCACATAAGCCTTTATTTTCTCTGACACAGACAAAATCTGCACTTTTTGTACACCCCTTGCACAAAGAATATGTACAAGTATAGCACATATAATGCGACCCCTTGCCGCAAACGCTACATATATGCCAACCTAAGTAGTAGAAAAAAATGAATGTTCATTAAAGGAAAGATAAGCCATTTAATACATGCTAAAATATTAAAACCCAAAACAAATAAAGGGGATTGACTACTCAAAAATTATGAGTGAATGTTCACTGATTGGAAAATCTAGTAAGTGTGAAACTCCTTTAAAAGTCATAAAAAGTTAATATCATTGAAGAACATTGAGCTGATTCTCTATAATCAAGGAAATTTATCCAAAATGTTCCAAGAAAAAAACACAAAGAAAATAAGAGACATGCACAGGAAATCTAAATGATACTACATAAAGCAATATATGCTAGAGGAGCCAATGCCACTTGTACATGTATTTTCCCCTCCAAAGTAACATTCCCATGACATAATTGTGTCATCAGTTAACCAACCCTATCTGTAATCATGTTTAAATTTTCAAAAGTTCAAATTCAAATTTCGTTCATTTACAACAATCAGATCGTATTTAGGCAATAAAACGTAAGTTAATAAAACTTTCAGTTTCAAAATTTTGAATTAATTGAAATATCCCTTGTCTCATATAAGTAAAAGAAGTACAAAACTCTCCGACTCCAAATTTAATTAGAACACCTTAGTTTACATTAATCACTAAATACAAAAAACACAATAAATGCATGCACAACCAACCATAGATATTATTCCTACGGTTTCAGCAGAATACAATTTGGGTATTCCAGCAAAACAACACACACATACACGAAAAGAACGAACATAGTTTAAGAACAACATACCGCAATTCCATTTGGCTTTTGAGCGAAAAAAAGCCTCGTCCCGCTTAATACACGAGGGATGATACGCTTTAGGGCATCCCCTGAAAAGAGGGAGGGAAAGAGAGAGAGAGAGAGAGAAAGAGCCAGTGAGATAGCATAAATCCTCCAATAATTTCGGATGAGTAAAAAACCCTTACTTACTTACAATATTAAACCCAAAGTGAAACTGAATTTACAAAGTGAATATCAATTATGGAAAATCGAGAAATCAATCACAAACACAAAGAAGCGGTGACGACTCACCGGCGATCGCAGAGAACGAGGCTTCCACCGTCGAAGCATATAAAGCAAACATCCTCCTCGTCCTTTTTATGCTTCGTCGGTGGTGTCGTTGTTTTAGGAACGCGGTTTCCCTTGGCCGGACGACCACGCTTTCGCTTCAAAACGGTGACGCAACAACCGTCGTTGGCCTCAGCCATGTCAACGTCACGAACCTCGGTGATATGCGACTTCTCCAAATCCCCACAGGAAACTTCCGGCGCCGGTTCCGGCTTAGCTTGAAGGTGCGGTTCCATAGAAGAATCGAATCAAGGAGATAATCGAACCGAAGAGAATCAATCAACGATAAGGAACCATGAATTGGAGCGAATGGAGTTGGAGTTCGAGAGAGAAACCCTAGTCAGAGAAATTGGGAATTGGGATTTAGGCGTGGTCGGTCTGATGTAGTGAGTGGGCACACGGAATTGGAGTTGAAATATGGACTTGGTGCAGATGTAAGGGGACTTGTTTGTTTCCTCCTCCTTTCTTCTTTCTTTTTTTTAATTTATTTTCTTTAAGCAAAAAAAATCAATTTTTTTCTTGCCTTTTCGCTTTTACCTTTCATGACTATGCATTAAACTATTATTTTTTATTTTATTTTTCGGTTGATAACTATTTATCCTTATTAATTAATTACTAATAAGTGTCTAAATTTGATTGCTGGTAGTGCATGAAGATTGTGAATGAATGGACAAAAGCGACTCTTACGTCTGTCCGATTCTGCGTTTCTCGAACAGCACGTGGTTAGTTGTTAACGAGGAAACGCCATTCATTGTGGTGGGCCCTACTTCGCTATTATGTTCAACGCTTAAAACATGATCCAAATGGACCAAATCCTGTTCTTCTCTTGCCAGATACCACTCCACTTCACATGCATCAATATAATATTATATTATTATATTATTACTTAACCTTCTAATTATCATAACAAGATTTTGATGCTCAATTATAAATTATAAATAGAAAGCGTTTCGTGCTTTTCCAAATCTAAATCCCAAGCTTTTTTAAGAAATACTTTATTCTAAATTTTGTTTGTATTTAAAATTTATCGTCAGTTACAAAATATTACTGCATTTATTAGATTAGTATTAATATTATTTTATTTAACAATGACTTTTAGTCATATTAATGCTTTTTATTTTAAGTAAGAATTAATTGAGACAATAACTAGTACATAAATTTGTTAATGTTATTCAATACATACTATATACTATAGAGGCCCTGGCTATGGTGGAGCAGTAGCAGAAATAGAAGTGGTTTTAGTTTTACCTTGTGAAAATTTATTTTATCCACATGATGTTAATATTACAATGTAGCCTCTGCACTACATTTTTCTTTTTCTCTTTCTCTTTCTCTCGTCCGTTCTCAATCACCTTCAACACCGCTCGCCGTCGACACTTGCTTTCCTCTGCGGTTCACGTTTAGTTGCTTTCTCGCTTTCTCCGGTTCGGACCGATCTTAAGTCTCGTTGCCGACTCTGGGACTCCGGCGAGGATTAGACCGGAGGGGAGGGGCAGGAGAATTTCCCGGTCCGGTTCACGAATCAGACCGCTTTTCAGAGATTGGTTTGGTTTGTTGTTGGAATTGGAAAATCCCTCTTTAAGCTGCAAGGTCTCGGAGAAAAATAAATTATCTGGTGCTGAGATTGCACCATATTACCATGTACATAAGATGAATCTCACCGTATATATAAAAGTGGTTCATGATAGTTTACCCTAACAATTTGTCACAAAAATTTCTTATAATATGTTAATTGATGCATTACTTTTTATTTATATAATATGATTTGTTTTTTAACTTTTGACTTTCAATAAATTCATTGTCATTTGATTAGAAATTTTCTTGATTTTTTTTTAATTTTTTTTCTTAATTTTTCATCTTTTCTGAATTCTTTTTTTTTCCGATTATGATTGGAAGTGCATCGACTCATTTAGTAAATTATTTTAAGGTTTTTTTAATCTTTATTTAATAATAATAAATTAATTAAGTAATGATTATGTCGATTTAATTGTTATAATTTTGATTTAGGTGATTAATAATTTATTTTCATTTAATTATAAAAAAAATTCAATATATAAAAGTATTCAAAATCTCAATAAAAGCATAATCTTTTTCTATATTAATCACTTAAAATGTTAATATAATAACATTGAAGAATAATATAAAAAATATAATAATATATGATGAAAAAAATAGAATGATAACTGAAGGTGGTAATAGGCCTGTCCTTCCCATAATTATGTATTGTCTGACTTGTTTAATAAACATGTTAGGTTTAGATTTTAAGAAAATTCTATTTAACTAAATAGACAAGATTTGTACCTATAAAAAAATTCTATTAAGTTTGATAGACCAACCTCTTTTTTTAATATAATAATAATAATAATAATAAAATATATATATATATATATAATTTTATGTTAAATACTTTTATGAATTAAAAAAATCATATTCTTAATAAAGTAAATCTTATAAAAATATTAATAAAATAAATATAACTATAAATTATTAAATTTGCATTTTTTTTACTAGATCTACTGATGTCATTAACTTGTTGTACTATTTTTAAAATTTAACTTAATGGTTCATTTAAATTCTACTCTATTTAAAATTTGACTAAGATTCTACTCTGTTTGTAATATGAAAAAAGTTTTTGAATAAATTGATAGGTCTGACTTTTAAAAATATTAAATTAAATTAAAAGAAGAAGTCTCTCACAAATTAATAAGTAAAATTAAATCTTAATTTTCTTTTATAGAATGATGATACAGCAATATTTATTATTTTTAAGTATTTAAACAAACATTTTAAATTATCTTTATTTACTTTTTATAACATTATATCATTTATAATATTAACATTTTTTTTTCTCGTTAAGTGTTATTTAGATGATATTAAAATTGAAGGTAGTCATCTAATATTTTTCTGTTTCACAATAACACTTAGTCAAACTTTAATCCGATTCTTACACATATGTCTAATTTTAAAGGAAGAAAAAAATGTTAGCATTACATATTTTTTCGTTTTATGAGGTATCTGGTGATAAATATATTTATACCAAAAATTATGATTATTAAAAATAATGCATTATGTAAATTATGGTTTCTAGTTATGATTAAATTATGTTTATTAATAGAAATATTGTTATTAACATTTATATAATTTACAAAAAAAAAACACAGAATAATATACTATTTTTACTAAAATGATAAGTTTGCTATTACATTAAATGATTTAATAAAAAAAAGTATTTTTAAAATAAAATTTAATTTTAACTCTAAAATAAATTCACTTCTCCCGTAAGATTTTTTTTTTTTTTAAATTAGTAAAACAATATTCTAAAAAAATGTTATTTTTTATAATAGTATTTTTAAAAGTAATTCAAACAGTTTATTTTCTTTTGAATAAAAAAAATATTAATAATATAAAAATATTTTGAAAGTCTTAGCATAACCATGCCAAGTTATTTTCGTATTATTCACAAATGTTAATAGGAACATAACACTTTTTTACCAAATTTACCATTTAAAATGTTTAATAATAGATAATGTATATTTAAAATAAGATTAATAATAATAATAATAATAATTCAGATAAATAATATAAATAAAATAAAATCTTATTCAAAATAACAAAATGACAATGAGTCAGGTGTTAACTAAAAACAACACTAAAAACATTAAAATACAATACCTAAAATTTTCCATTAAAATTAAAGTTTTATTTATAATAATTTATACCAACTTTAATGTCAACTTCAAATATTGGAATCACAGAAATAAATTTGTTAACTGAAGATAACAACATACATTCTCTCAGTTTTCATTTTTTTTTTTTCATATTTATTTTCTCCTTCAACAAAACGACAAATTGGGTAAGCATGCTTGTGGGCCAACAGGATTGCATGGTTAAAAAGGTTGACTTTATGGTTTGTTTTCATACTCTCTTTCCGTTATTTCATTTTATCTATATTATATAAAAATTAATATAGAAGATATCCATTTTTGTAATTACCTTGTGATAATGTGGATTAAATTTATGAATTTATTAATATAAAGTGATTATTATGAAATATAGAAAAATAAAGAGGTGAGTTATGTGGTGTTTTCTGGCACTAAAAACATTATTTATGATGTTGCCCATAATTCACCTAAAAGACATGATGTCGCCCATCATAAATGTTTGGTTTGACTCGTAGTTTCTTCACAGCCTCTCTTCTTCCTTCAACTTTTTGGTAGATTATGTGATTCACGTGTACGGTCTACTTACATTTTTCTTCATCTTCTTTTTCTTTTTCTTCTTATTTTATAATTTTTCTTCCTAGTTTATAACGTCACTGTTACTTATATTTTTAGATATAAGAACATGTTGTATTAAGGATAAAATTATTAGGTCAGTTGTTATGTAATGCAAAATAATTGACTATTACATATGAATATTACAACAATGGGAGAGGTATTGATTATATGATGTTGATGTGTATATTTTGTTGTAAGTTTTTAATGAAAATGGTGAATTTGTCTCTTTGTCATTCAGAAGTCAAATTGCATACATGTCACACCAGTTATCAAAAATTTAAAATAACTATCAAATTTATTAAATTAAATTATATAAAAAAATATATAATAATTTTTTTTTCATTAATAATATTTTATCTGATTGACATAATTTTAATTTAATGAAATAAAATCACAAAGTTAATATTTAGACTAAAATAGTAATTAAAGATACTAAAAATAAATTTTAAATCTAATTCATTTTTATAAAATCAGATTAATGAGATAAATATTTTATTTCTTTATATATATATTAATTTGGTTATATTTTTAGACGATGAAGTGAGGATTACATCTTTATTTTCCATATTACAATTCCCTAAACTCAAATATGAAATTAAAAATTTATTAATGATTCAATATTAGCTCGAAAAATTTTATAAATAAATCAATAATAACTTGAGAATCTTGTTAAAATAAATTCTAATATTATAATAGTAAATTTTAAACTTAATTCATATTTCAATAAAAAAAATTTTCATCACTTTATATATATATATATATATATTAATTTGTGTATATTTCCAATATCTGCAATAAAATATAAAAAATATAACTAATACTGCATAAAATATTACATAATTTCTAGAGATATTTTTTTTTTCAATTTAAAATAAATTATTGATAATTGAAGATATAACAAAAAAAAAATTAATAATTCATTGATGTATTATAAGATAAGAATGAAAAGAATACGAGGAAGAATAAAATTATGGTTATGAGGTTGGTGTGGGACGGTGGATGGAGGCGACAAGGCTTATGCTCCTCCACCACCAGCATTAATTCTTAGAATCTAAGTTTGAAAAGTTCTATGCCTCAATTTTAATAATAAAAAAATTCTACTTATTAAAACAACATATTTAAAAGAATTAAACTCTAATCATCGACTAAGAGATGTTATTGATATAAACCAAAAAGTTTTGTAGTGTAGAGTCATATTACTTAAATGCTAGTATTTTGAGTTAAATTTATTAAATATTATTGGTTTCGTGAAATAAAAGAGGTATTTTTCTAAGTTTATGTTAATTTTTAAAATAAAGATACTTTTAAAACAGTAATATTAAATAAAATGTAAGATATTAAAATTTATTTATATTTAAATCCACTAAATATAAATGTTAAGTATTGTATTAGGTTATAGTTATTGGTTGATAAATCTTCGATTTTATTAATCTCTTTGTTTATATCTCTTATGTCTCAAAAGAAAATTATTTTAAAATTTTTGAAAAATGACTTATTTATTCTAAGATTAAAGATGTGTTTTAATTTCTTAATTTTTAGAAATTTCATTTTTAGTCCTTAAATAAATATTTGACCAGTTTTAATTCTTTACTTTTATATTTTTTTCCATTTGTTACCATTCTTTATTTTTATTTACTTTTTTTTTTCAAGTTTTAATATTCATTTGCATTTTTCTTCTTCTTCTCTTTCTTGTTTTTATTTTTCAATTTATTTACTTTCAATCATTTGCACTCATTTTTCGTATAATTTTCATGCATTTTAATTGTTTTTATCTTTAAAGCATACATAATTCTTATAATATTTGCTTGGTAAGTAAGATATAACTTGTATTCTACTTCCTGTTTCAATCATATATATATATATATATATATATATATATATATATAAAATCAGCACTTTTTATTTTTATTTTTCCTACTTAAATTCATTGTACTTTATTAATTAGATTTTTTTTTTCACATTTTTACACAGCTTTCCTTTACTTTTCTTCAATTTTTATCCTTCAAATCATTTAAGTTTTCCTTCAATCTTTTAATACAATTTACGTTTCATTCAATCTTTAAATGATTTCGAATCAAATATGATACTGGATTAATTTTAAGTGTCAAAGTTTAATTTACTAGTTTTGGTAAGTGTTAAAAGTGAACAAAGTCAAAATAATTTTATATAAAAAAAAAAAAAGAAGTTATTCAAACCAAATCAAACAAAGAATTTAGCATCAAACTAATTTTTTTTTATCATAATTGAGACCTTTAACTTGATTAATAGCATCAAGTTGAAAATCCTGCATTTTTTAAATAAAAATAAAGTGATAATTGATTCCAAGGCTCACAAATCAAATATACTAGTTGATTAGGATTAACTCACAAAAAAACATAATAATACTTTATTTATTTGAAGATAATTGCATAGTTGTAGATATCCTTCAAATAAAAAAAAATCAACTCTATCACATACCGCTTATATTTGATTTTTCATCTAGTGAAAGATGTACCATAAGTAATACTGCTTTCTTATTTTTCTAAATATAATTTGTTTTTGCTGTCATACAATTTTTTTGACATTTATATTGAAAATGTTTTAAATTATGATAATAATAGTACTTTATTATAGTCTTATCTTATCCACTGGTTGTCTACCTCTTCCTCATGTAGACCCACCTTGAAAAATCATATCTTCCAACATTCAATACTTGTTTCATCTTGTGCAATCTTGATAAAACTTGTTTTTCATGTGAACTGTAGTCATCTACTACTCTACTAACAAGTTATTTTAGTGTTCATCCATAGTCATTGAATCAAAATCACGAGATTAGTCAATAGAACACACTATATAATCGTACTTGGAGGTCATTCAATGAAGAACCTTTTTCATAATGCTAAGATCAAACATTTGTTCATCATACAAATTTTGATTATCTTATTTATAATTGTGAGAGTTCAAGCAAAATAGTCATCAACAAATTTTTCATTCTTCATTTGTAGACTTTTTTAGTCACATCTTAAAATTCAAAGCTGTACTATACTATATTTACTTTAACGGTGTTTTGATATTTTTATTCTAAAAAATTTCAAATCTCCTTCTCATTCATTTATATATAGTCAGGATTTTTCTAACAGAAAGTGAGATGGAAGAAAATGAGTATATGTCTATTATTTTCCTTCCCATAATAGTGGATTAAAATTTTCAGAAAGTTGAAAGAATCCAGATCATTTGAGAGTGACAATAGGAAGTTCTTCCAAACAAATTAAGTAATAAAATCATAGGAAGCAGCCTATTTATGAAATAAAAAAAAATAAAAAAACTGAGTAGAGGTATTATTATATTCGCGTTCTCTCAGCATGCAAAAGTTCTACGTAGTGAAGGGATATCGGTGGCTGCGAGTGATGCAGTTAAAAGAGCACTCAGCCGTCATCATTGTTTGCACCCCTTGCTACGTGGTTCCATTGCAATTCCCAATGCAAATTACAGCAAGATAACATCATATGTTACTAGTTTACAATGGCAGCCAGTAACAAAACCAAAACCAAATACTCTCCCACTGCAGTTTACCGTACTTTTTGGCCAGGTCATATGAAATACTATTACTTGTTTTACTGGATCATCAATCATTAGAACATTAACAGTGTAATTACTAAATTCAAGAAAAACTGAAGACAATTATAAGGTGAGACAATATGATAAAGTAGTTTTTTCATCAAAATCGAGCATGTTTAATGAAAAAATTACCTTCCTGGTCAATGAAAATTGTATTCAAGGAAAATATTTTACAATTGCATCGATTCATTGTACCCAAATAATGATTTACCATACCTCCAAAACTAGAAAGAAAATACAAGAGTAAATTTTGTCCGCAAGCAGAAGTTTGTTAAAAATCTAATTTGAAATAATAAACTAAGCACAAAAGTAGTGTTTGATAGTACACTAAAGCTTAGATGACATCCAAACAAGAGAGTGTGCTCGTGCACACTTGGACCAGAACTCAAATGGAGTAAAAAATTGTTCCCTGAAAGTAGGGATATGAAATCAGTAAAAATTTACATGTTGGTTATCGTTCTTTCCAATAACTTTAAATTCAAACTCTCCTAGTCCTTTTGCATCTAGTAAGTCCAGTTCCAGAAGTGGGTAAAATCAGAAAGGATCAATACAAAAAATAAATCATCACCTAGAAAAGGAATGTTAGTAATTGGACCATCTTCAAGACATTGAGAATATTAGTATTAAAAGGCATGAATTACTCATCCAGACTTTTCTTTAAAGGTGAACTGAAGAGTTCTTTTTGCAGCTTTACTGGTAGTTATCTAACTCATCTTATTCTAGCAATTCCTGTAAGGATGCTAACTTGCTAATCAATAAATTTAGCAACAAAAATGTATCGGTTAATGTACCACAAAATTCACCATATTGATCACCTATCCAAAAATCTTAACACATATAACTCCATATGATGCACAAAAAATTTCTGCAGCAGCACTACCAATTGTGGCAAAAGCACCAACCAAGTCCTGCATCAGTTTCTGGAAAAACTACCACCACCCAACACAAAAAATCAAATCCATAAAAAGTTTTGAAATTGTACAATCCAAAACACATTTAGAAAACCATAATAAGGTATTCATACCCCTAGTAGTAGTCATAAAGGTTAACTCATCCAATGCAGTGGCTAAACCAGCAACTGCGCTAATGGCCTCCTGCAGAGTGAACATTCATTTCGTAACTTGAAAATGTGAATCCAATAAATATAGGATGTTTAATAATTGAAAATGTAATACTAAGATTATAACTTATATGCATACAGGATTAGCCTTAACATGTACCCAGCATTAACCAAAACAAAGACAACTTCTGAGCATGTTACGGTATTGTAAATAGTAAAACCTTGTGTCTCATGATCACCTCAACTTATAACAACTTGTAGCACAATCACAATAAATTACCAATTCAAATATTCATTTTATAAACATTTTTGTACACTTGAAATTAAACCAGGTTGCCAGCAAACATAGAGCCACACATTTCAATCATCATTGCCCTTTCTTTTCCAAGTATATTTTTTGTTGTTCACATGTTACAGTTAAAACTAACAGACAAGCAAAGAGAAGTTCACAGAGAACTATCATTTTCCTTAGATAGCTGAACATTACCTCTTCAATTGGCCCCTCGTCAACAGAGAACTTACCTTTAAAAGTTTGGTCAAACATCATCAGTTGAAAGCTCTTCACAACATTTGTATTCCTTAAACTTCACATTTAGATTTTAAAGATTTTCTTTTCCAGGCTAGTAGCGTGGCATCAGCAGCTTCAGACAAAGCAAGTTCTTGATCATATCTTTGAGAATAAAAATCACCAAATTCTTCTGATACTACTAGCAAGAACTGTGACATTCACATATATCGTCCTTAAAAGATATGCTGGGGAAAAGCATGTCATAAAAAAAAGAAAGATATTAAGCACGAAAGTATAAACAAAAATAGTTGGCAATATAACACCACAATTTAGACGCAAAACACTATATTCAACGAGGCAGTAACTAGAAAAGAGGGGGGGAGGAAGAACAGGAGGGCCAAAAACAGCAGCAGTAATCCATGTCACCCCATATATACAGATCAGTCTGCCTTCCTGTTTTATTTTGCTGTTTTCTAATGCCCTTGTCTCACCTGATTCGCGCAGAGGCTAAATTGGCAAAACACTATATTCAACGAGGCAGTAACTAGAAAAGAGGGGGGGAGGAAGAACAGGAGGGCCAAAAACAGCAGCAGTAATCCATGTCACCCCATATATACAGATCAGTCTGCCTTCCTGTTTTGTTTTGCTGTTTTCTAATGCCCTTGTCTCATCTGATTCGCGCAGAGGCTAAATTGGCAAGGAATTACATTGAGAATTGATAGTGCCAATAAGATTTCACAATTCAAACACGTTAGCAAAAATTGAGAGCTCATATTCAAGAATATACTCATAATAATTCGGTATCAAAACTAACTCTCTCTTTCTATACACACAACACAAGGATGGATGATGTTACTCCCAACAGTAATTTAAAAAAAAAAGTTGTTATCTGCCCCTTACATTTCATTTTCTTATAATCTAATTGTTAAAGGTAAATTGAAAGGAAATGAAAGAAGATGAGAAATAATTTTTTTAAATTACTCTTGGAATAACTTGATTCTCCTCTATTAGATATCTATCTATCTATATATATAAAGGAAGAAACAGAATGAATAAGAAAAAAACATAAGCAAACAAATTTGTAATTAGCAATCACAAAAAACAGATATAGATCAAGCAAGAGTAGTTCCATATAAAAAAAAATTATGCCACTTGACTAATACTGTCGGGTTAAATTACAACAATTGGAATGAGCCGACTTCAGATATGTTAAGGATTACAAAAAACAAGTGTCACCAGTGCTAATGGAATCCAAATCATGGGTGCCAGTAATCACAGGATGCTCCCTTCTTACAGTACCCATTTTCATAAAATTTACAAACTCGCTGCCCTTTGGGCAGAGGCCTATATGAGCCTCCATTTCCACCACCATATGAAGAAGGTTGCCTGTTATATGTCATTCTGCTTCTACCAAAACCTGATTCCCTACCATGGCCTTGAGAACCCCGATCTCTGGGCACAGAAAATCGATCACTGCCATATCTTGTTTGGCTATCCCCAAAACCTGGATTTACTACAGAAGTGTATGAATTTGAGCTCCTGTTTTCCTGCACTGCTGTTTGTCCTACTCCCCAACCCACATTTGCATTTCCTTGATCTATTCCACTCCATCCCAAGTGTGTATTCTCTAGCCCAAGTCTCCAAGTGGTGTCTATAGCAAGGCCCAAGGTTGCAGGAGATGGAACAACGGCTGAATTTTCCGAGCCTGAATCCCATTGATTACCTGAAACACTAGCGTTCTTTGTACCAACGTCAACTTTAGAACTTCTTGGAGAATGCTCTGCAGAAATTCTTTGATGATGGTGGTGTACATCTGCTTGCCGTAATGGTTGCTCTGCTGCTGTCGGTTGAGATGGTAAGTTTAAATCTCCAGTGGAGCTCAGTGCATCACCTTTACCTGTATCAAGTATTGGGCCAAGCTCTGCAACAAAGCTGAGACAATCATTTTTTGAACCTTCAGTCAAATCGTCACTACATTTCATGATTGAAGTGGGAGATTCCAAGCCACCAAATGACTCCATTGCTTCCACTTCTGCCAACAGATCTGAAACTGACTCGTCAAAATCATTGGGTTCACCAATGATTGCCTGCAAATCAAATCCCAGCTTATGCGGTGATGTTTTTGTACCAGAAACCTGAGTTGATGGGGTAACTAAACAATTGGAAGAACTATTTATATCAAAGTGTCTCCAGGTCTGTCCAGAAGATGTATTACAAGCTGGAGGGGAAGGAGAATTATGCAAATCAAACCCCAGCTTATGCGGTGATGTTTTTGTACCAGAAACATGAGCTGGTGTGTTAACCAAGCAATCGGAAGAACTATTTACATTAGGGTGACTCCAGGTCTGTCCAGGTGATGTATTACAAGCTGGAGGGGAAGGAGGACAATGCAAATCAAATCCCAGCTTATGCGGTGATGTTTTTGTACCAGACACATGAGCTGACGTGGTAACCAAGCAATTGGAAGAGCTATTAACATTAGGGTGTCTCCAGGTCAGTCCAGAAGATTGCCCTGAATTCTCTTCACTATCTGATGGCTTCTGATAACTTTGTCCACTATTACTCTGCCCATCCCATGTCCTGTTTGAGCCATTATTTCCATTATCTTCGGAGTTTCGCACAATCCCATGACCTTTCCTTAATTTATCAGAAGGATTCTCATTCAATTTCTCAGGAATGGCAATTGACAATGGTGAAGGGTATACATGTGGTGGGCCATGCCATCCATTGCTCCTAACATGCTCATCTTTACCATCAGACCGGTTAGAGGTATTATCCACCTTTTGTTCCTTGCTCTGTTCAATAATTTGCCCATCTGCAGAAATTCCATTCTTCACTGAATTCTTCCCAGCATCCTGACTATTATCTTTATTATCTGATGTAACACTGACTCCTAGAGACAGCAATGGGCTGTTGAACGGCAATGACACATTTTTGGAACACTTCCCACTTAGTGCATCGATTAACAATATAGAGTTATCCTGTTTCTCACCTATTCTCCATATTTTGAGATCTGGAGGGAAACCTCCACTTCTATTCCACTTGTACAGCTGCAACATAGAAAAAGGTCCTTGAACCTTCCCAGTTGGATCTTGATAGTTCCATGATCTGTCATTCAAAAAATCATTAAGTGGCTGCTGCATCCCAGCAGGGATAAGTGAAGATGAAATGTCCACTGCAACACTAGACACTTCTGATTTCACAACTGCATTAGTGGTATTCTCGATAACTGTATCATCACAGTTCTTCACTGTGCATAAATTCCCAACTGGTTCTCGGGTAACAGGCAAGTCTTGTGTTTTGCCTCCCACCTCATTGAAGACACCATTCGAAATTCTTGGAAAAAAAGAGCCCCTCTCTCTTCTATCAAACCCAAGATATTTTGAAAATATATTGCTATCTGCATATACATAATTACTGTTACCATGAGACAAACATTGTTTGGACAACTGCCAAAAGAAACATGAAAACAATGTTTGTGGAGCAAATAAATGCTACCTTGCTTCCTTTCATCTGACTCTCCATCATCTTCGTCAGACTCAAACATTGAATCCAAATTGGGGTCAGAGTGTACATCTGGTATTTCATGCAGCCTGCGTTGACGTTCCTCTTGAGAGTTTAGTAGCTGCAACTTCTCCACATATTCTTTAAGCGTGCAGTTTGGTCAAGGAACCCTGATTATGCCTTTGGCACATGAGCATGTAAACATGCACACACACACATGCAGAGACGCCATTCACAACTGATGAGAACCTACCCACTTATTGCTTAACCCATCTTTGTTAAAATTTCAATCTAGTTTACAAATATTTTTTGCATGTCCAATTTTTGCTTAAAAGCAAAACAGTGCAGCATATCACATGACTGCATTTATACATTAAGCACACATAAATTTAATAGCATAGTAAATAAAATAGTAATGTAGTTCTAGCAATAATATATAGATGCACAAAAAAAGATAAAACAGAAAGTTTACAAATAAAACTACTTTATAACATGTATGCCTCCATAGACTTCCCAAGATTTTAGCATCTATTCAGCTGAGCATCCCTAATGGCTTAGTGCATAAACTACTATGTATTCAAAAGCATATATTTTACCAATGGATGATGAATAGTTGCAGAATCAAACTATCTATCGTTCAGTACCCACAGTTAGTGTATTGGGAGGCATGGACACCAAAGAGAAAAGTAGTAAATGGTAAAGGATATTCTTTTCTATGCCCCTTTTCACTTGCTCTATCACGAAGATGATTAAGCCGCAATATCTCAGCTTCCAGCAACTATATCAATAAAAGAGCATAATGTTTAAAATCAAGGCCAACAATATGGCTGGTCATATTTTAAACGTACAATATCAAAAAATGACAATGTCCATGCTTATATATATATATATATATATATATATATATATTATAGTCTGAAAATAAAAGAGGGGGAAATTTTATGCCTCTAAAGAAAGAGTATTGCTATTTCAACCCGAACATTTCACTAAAGTCACGTATTGAGTCCACTAGGAAATTGTTAAGTGGCACATAATTATTCCTTTCAAAATGATTTAGAGGGCGTAGTTAAGTGATGTATAATATGGTACCCTAGTAAATATATCTGCATAAAATTTTTATGCTTTGAATTTTTCTTACAATAGAAATGAACATTAATCATGGATCATATTTCCATTTCAGTAGCAGAAAAAAAAAAGAAGGAAAGTGACTTACATCATTAACTCTAATTGCTTGAAGTGTCAATGCTTTGTCTAGAATCTCTCCCTACAGCCAACCAAAAGAGTCATCTTAAACACACAAAATACAACAGACTTTATGAAATTGAATAATATGCACACTAACCACAGTCAATCTCTTTGAGAGCCCATATTTTATACTCTGACGCAGGCGCTTGCATTCATCCTGAATGTAAAATAAATATATTAACCATCAGCAAACTTACATAGAAGAAACTCTTCTACACATTCTAGAGATTTTGCTGAAGGTAGTATGATTAAAATATTATCTAATTTCACCTCGGAGAATTCCTGATTAGAAATTTCAGCAATGGATATGACCTCCTTCCTGTTTAGGTTTAAAATTTCAAGCTTAATATCAGTTGTTCTTGCGCCAATTTTGTATGGTTCAGCAACCTTGCTTGTACCTGCACAAATAGTTACCAAAACCAATTTCAAGTCATAAGTAATTTAAAATAAGTGTAATTTCCTGAGTACTGGATGCTATAAAAGTTCATTTACCTACAACTTGGACAAGTCTATACATATCTTGTTTTTGATCATTGCTAGAGATTCTTATCCGCACAAATGAACCAACAACCTTCTCACGAATCTTTTCAATATCTTCAGTTAGATTCTCCATCAGACATCGCCGCAAGTAGATCAAGTTAAGGTTGTGAACATCTATCGCAGCATATGCGTCTGGATTATTTGGTGGAACTTGAACATCAGCCTTTTTATGTGATTTACATCTCTTGTCATCAACTAACATCAACTGTTTATTGTAATTGTCAATGGCCTCCCCTTCACTAGCAACAGTATTAATAATTCCTGCTCCAAAAGTAATTTCTGCAGGGATATTGTCTTTTAAGAGAAAATGGGATTCAAGGAGCTTTAGCATTTCAAAGTGGCCAACTTGCGCTTTTCCAAACAAATTTAGTAGTCTAGAATCACAAACAATTTGGGATGTCTGTTGAGGATCACGAAGGTTATTTTTCTTTACATACTCCAGCAAGAGAGTCTGGACATCAAATTGAGACAGGAGAGAAGTATCACCATTTTTCATATGTCCAACAAACTCTAAGAGCTCCTTCGATGCCCATTTTGTGCATTCAGGCAAAGACACACCTCTTTCACCACTTGAATCTATCCTGTCCAGGCAATCACCCTTACTAAGAAGCTTTGGCTGTCTCTTGGGTTTCTTGTTCTTTAAATTATTTGATTCTATGTCTATACAGGAGTTCTCAGAACCAGAACCTTTGTCATCTCTAAGATGATAAAGTTCATGGGGACTTTGAACCTTATAACTCATAGGAGGAACACCTTTCCATGGGTTTTTAGCTCGTAAGAGCTCATCAAATGTTAAAGATAACTTCCCTTTCAAATACATCCAATAAACCTTGAAAAGATACTCCCAGCTGCTTTTGTCATCGAAATCCACTTGACACTGTAAGAGTAGTACAATAAAAACAAAGATATAAAAATTAAACCATCAAGCAATCATACATCATTAACTCAATGCAAGTAGGAGTACTAGTGCACCAGCTCTCCAGCATAGATAAGAAAGTTTAACATACCATTTCCTTATTTCCTTGGGCACTGTTCTCAATCAGCATTATAGTCCTCATGCATATTCCGCACAAACCTTTATTCTCTCTGACACAAACAAAATCAGCATCTTTTGTGCATCCCTTGCACAAAGAGTATGTGCAAGTATAGCACATATAATGGGACGCCTTCTGACAAACGCTACATATATGCCATCCTGAATAGCACAAAAATCAAACGGTTAATAACAGAAAACTGCCCAATTTTAATGCAAACTAAGATATTAAAATCCAAAAATATAGAGGCAATAGACTTCTAAGAAACTGAGTATGTAAGTGTGCCATAATTGTCAAATATAACAGATAAGCAACTCAATTAAACATAGATGAATAGCATTGGAGGATATTGAGTTGATTCTGCATAAATGACGCGTGGACATAGGAAATCAAACCAAATATTGCTAAAAACACGCAGAGTGAGTAATATAATTGTATGTCAACAAAGCAAAAATTAATAACCGCAACACACCGCAATTCCACTTGGCCTTCGATCGAAAAAAGGCTTCGTCCCTCTTAATACACGTGGGATGATACGCTTTAGGACAACCCCTAAAACGGAAACGAAAAGATGGACAGATTAATAATTAATAATAAATATATACTAAAACTGACAGGAGATCTTAATTGCAAGCCAAAAAGGCAAGTGCAAGTAGAATCTATCATACAGCAGCGAAATCAACCGCCATTTATAACTCACCGGCGATCGCAGAGAACAAGACTCCCGCCGTCGAAGCAAATGAAACAAACGTCTTCCTCATCCTTCTTCTGCCTCACAGGAGGTGTCACTTTTGGAGTTCCCTTGGCAGGACGACCGCGCTTCCGTTTCAAAACAGCACCATCGACTAAGGTGACCTCCAAATTCGGAACGCAACTATTAACATCTTTTTCGGTGATGTCAGCATCACGAGAGAGAGCAACGGGGACTCCAACCAGTCGCGAATCCTCCAAACCTCGAGCGGCGCTCACCGCAGCCTCCGACTGCGGTTGAAGCGGCAGCTCCATAGCGACCAGAAATCAAATCAAATCTAATGAAAGAAGAGAGAATCAATAACTCCGGAGCATGAGGTGGGAGAAGGAAAACCCTAATATGGAGTGGGAAATGGAGTGCAGAAGCAGATGTAACAAGCCACTGTTTGTTTTGCTGGTAAAATTCGCGTCAAAAAGGAGAGAGATCCCGATTGTAAGAGAGAGAGTATGTGGAACTCTGACCTCTCAGTGAGAAGAAGGTAGAGACATGCTCGCGCTGCGGATTGGTTGAATGTGGCAGCTCCTCTTACTCCTAATTTCTCTCTCCCTTTCTATTTTTTTTAGTTTTTGCTTTTTCTACATGTTTTCAATTTTTCATCTAGTGAGAGAATTCAAAGTTGTGAATCGTCAAACGCGACTCCTTTTGAGTAGGCGATCCTGTGTTTCTCGAGCACCACGTGGTTAGTGGGTGCCGTGGTGAGGCCAGCCAAAGTGGGAGCCACTTGCTTATTTTCTTCAACTCAAAACACGCCTAAAATTATTTATTTTTAATTTATTAATTATAATACATTTTAATCAATACATTTTCTATTTTAGATATCCAAAAAAATATAGAATTTTTGGTGGGGAAAATTTCAATGGCCTGAGTTACTGAAAAAAATAAATAATTTTCTTTACGGAAACTACTTTTTGCTCCAATTTAAAAAAGGAAAGTTAGGCTTGTTTTTATTCTTGAGGCACAAAGGTGATGTTGGGTGTAAAAGAAGGCAGGCTTACTTGTTCCGCTTTGCCACTAGCTTTCCCATTTATCTACATTCTTTTGTTAAATCCTTTAAATGGTAATTTTCTGAAACTGGGAGGGCAATAATTTTTTCCCTAATGCACTGAAAACATTAAGAAACAGATTTCACACTATGCCAGCTACGGGAACCAAACAATTCAAATCCCTGTGTGCTTGTGTTATTCGCTGCAATATTCTATTGCGATGCCCAGTGAATTGCACACGAAAGTAAGTGATTATGGGTAATTGTGATTTTCGAAAGGAGGTTAGGGTAAGTTTAATAGCATGGAGGACAATAATAACGTCACTGTTGTTATACCTGTCATTAGTCAAGAAGTTGCCGCATTATTTATGTGAAAATGCTACCCTAATAAATGCTGGGTTTGGCCACTGTGTTACTCGGAATCACCGGAACTCTCATTCAATTTGTTTGAAATCAAAAGTTCCTATTCTCTATGCGTAGGTTAGGGTCATTTCAATCTAAACAGAAAAAAATATGTGACAAATGTTATACACATATATACAGACAATAAAAATAAATAACACCATATAAAAATGGATCAAAATTAATGATAAATAGAAACTTAAAACATGCTATTAAAATTATAAATGCAATTTTGTCATGAACATGTTGAAACTAGTTAAGAATTTGTAATATTTTAATCCTGGAAATTATCAATGAACTTTCATACTATTTTCAATAATACTAAAAAAATAAAAATTTATAAAAACATATTTTACCTTAGAAAAATGGGAATAATAGTATTTGATCTGTGAATTTAAAGAAAGTAATTAGTGAAAAGGAGAATGAATTGTAATTATAACATTTTTGAAAATCAAATGCATGTTGTGTAATGGTTTTTGTTTTTGGAAGGGCGCGTGGTCCCAATATAGAGTTATGGATGCATTGTATGAATTTAATTATAAAACCTGACCTCAGTGCAAGTTGAACAGAAGATAAATATAGAGTTCCTGCACATTTATTTCATAAATTAGTTTCGTAACATGCTTCTATTATATACATGTACAGTATCTTCATTTCACATTTATATTGCTTTAGACATTTAATTTTTTACAGTGTATATTTTAATTAAGGAACATCTTTTTAAACATGGTAGTTGATATATATATATATATATATAACATTAATCTTAAAGATAGTAAAGATCAGGTTCAATGATGTTTGTTATTTGGATTATCATGAAGAAATAGAAGATATATCATGAAATGTTTGGACACAAAATTTGATGCAGAAGCAAGTAATGGCATCCCATGCCATATTTCTAAGGTGACTATCATCATATATAAAAGTATAGCTTAGAGTAATGATATTAGACTTGGTGATTCATACTAATTATATTATTTTAATAGATTTGAGATAAGAATGGAAGAAAGAATTGAGTTCAATATTAATTTCTATATATATATATATNTTTAATTCAAGTTTAAAGATAAAAGAATTCAGTTTAAATTCTAAAAAATAATAATTAAAAAAGTTTTTTAATTTTCAATTTTTTAAAATATATATAGAAAAAATAGAATGAGAAATAAATTTTAAATTAGAATAAAAACATCACTAATTAATTGAACTTTAATAAATTAGAACAATCTAATAATAAAGTAATTTTTGTTAAATATATCTTTTACTCATTTTATAAAATAATAATTATATTTTAAAAAATATTATTATTTTATTAATATATATATATATATATCATAATTTATATATCTAATTAATTTATTGATATAATTAAAATTTAAAAGTTATTTTTTATTTTATTTTTCTAAAAAAAAATATATTCATTAAATGTAAATCATGTAAATCGAACCATCATAACCTATTTAAAACATGAAATCATAGAGAAAAACAGACAAAAATAATATTATTTTTATGTAAAAAATGTCTGTAACTAAACCTACAACCCTGTTACTAATAAATGAATTGTATTTCTGAAAATTACAATTAGTGAGTCTCTACATTACACAGATAAGACTATTAGTTTTAAATAAATAATATTTATATGTTCTATATTTTTAATAAAATGATGACACTTTTATTTTCTTTATGATTTTTTTTTTATAAAAAATATTTAATTTTAATTTTTGTTTAAATTTAATTAATATAATATTTTTAAATAAAATAAGAAAATTGAATATCACAAAGTGAATATTATTTTATTAAAAATATAAAAAATTTAATATTTATCTTAAAAAAAATGTTATTTAATATAGTGTATGAAAGATAATTGTTATCATTTATTTTAAAAGAAACAGTTGAGATTGAGATCAATTTTGATAATAAACCATTATTAAAGAGTGAAATTGAAATTATTTTGTGAGTTTAGATTATGTAAACATGTCATATCAATTAATATTAGTCTCTTTTTTTTTTTCAAATTAATGAGAATGAAAAATAAAAATATATTGTTAATGTTTTTATCCTATTATAACATGATTAGTTATTAGTTAAGGGAAAAAAAAAATTGTAAAGGGAATGATTCAGTGGGATGGATCCTCTTCAACCAATTAATGTCTCCAGCATTAATTTGGATACTTAATGTTTTTAACGGATCAAATTTTAGATGTTAAGATCTATGTGAAAGGCAAATACTAGTAATATATATGCCAACTGTAATTATATTATTTACTAATAATAGGAGAAGACTTTTTTTCATCTTATACTAAAATAAAATAAATTTAATAAATTATCTAAATTTTATTGATAAATAATATAATTATTATAAATCATTAAATAAAACAAATTTAATGACTAAAAAAATAAGAAAAACTTTCTGAATAAATCTATTTAATAAATAATATAATTACTTTAAACTATTAGATAAAACAAATAAAAATCACATCAAATAACATAAAAGGATTGAAAAGAAAAATTGTAATAATTAAATTCATAAAAAATACTAAAAGAATCCAAATCCCAATTAATCTTGATACTCTTAAACTTAAAGAAATTAAAATAATTGAAAAAGGTATAACCGTTAAACATTAAAAAATATAAAAAACATTACATCCTCAAATAAATTAAAAGATATATGTAACAGTACTTTGTTTATTTTACTACAATTAATTATTTACTCCTTTTCTTTTTCCATAATTTTCAAGATAATGATCATGGAAGACTTCCTAATAACCCAATCTTTGTGATCATAAACTCATTCTCTAAGGAACAAATTATGTTAAAAAAAAGAGACATGCAGAATATTTTTATTCCATTCATTTTGAATTATAATTCATTTTATTATATGTATTTTTCCTTTTATCGTCTATCTACTTTTTCACTTCCCAACAAGAAATATTAATTTAATCAAATTTCAAAATCAAAAGAAATAAAATCATTGAGAAACATAAGAATTAGGACTTTTTTTTTTTTTTTTAATAAAGGGCTTGAAATAACATAATGGGTATCTACAAGGCCTAACAGTTTAAGCAAAAAAAACTAATAGCTTAGGTGGGTTTCCGTGGCGTGAGAGAGGAGCGTTTGGGAAGTTTGAAAAAGGAAACAGAAATGGTTTTTCCGTCTAATGAAATCGAATCGTACCCTATATAAACATTAATCATTCTATATCCCTGTTGTCGTTTGCTCTCTTCACAGAAAGTAACGGAGGGTTTTCTTCACCCGCAATCTCCCAACCCGATTATCCTCTTTCTCACCAACCACTATGTCGCAGAGACACCGACGCCGTTGTGAGGGCACAGCCATGGGAGCTATCGTTCTTGATCTCCGACCTGGTATCGGTATCGGACCCTTCTCCCTCGGTAATTATTCTCTCACGTCTTTTCAGTTCAACCCCAATCCAATCCCCTTTTCCGATTTTCACATGTGTTTATGTAAATTTAGGTCTAAGAAATGGTAATTTAATTTTGCCCCTTGTCTTTTGACCATTGTTTGTGTGTTTACTGACTTGGCTTGTTGACAATCCAATTCTGATTTTCACCTTTTTTACCTAAATTTAGGTCTAAGACATGATAATTTAATTTTGCCTCTTGTCTTTTTGACGTTTGTTTATGTGTTTACTGACTTGGCTTGATGCTGATTCCTTATGCTGTTTAGGGATGCCTATTTGCGAAGCATTTGCTCAGATAGAGCAGCAGCCTAATATATACGACGTGGTGCATGTAAAGTATTTTGACGAGGTTTGTGTTGTGGCTTTAGTTCTTGTCATTTGTGTTGGCTATGATTGTGTGAACTTGTTCGATAATTTGACTGTCTGCTTCGGGCAGGCTACTGTCAGTAGCATCCCCTTCTTGAGGCACTGTTAATTTCATTTTTTAATAGATGAAGTTGTATTTATCTGAGTTCTTCCAATGCACATGCAGGAACCCCTAAAGTTGGATATTGTTATTAGCTTTCCAGATCATGGCTTCCATCTTCGATTTGATCCGGGGTCGCAGGTCTTTATTTTTTTATAGCCCTTGATGGATTCTTTTGTGTATTATTGGAAAGTGTATAAGTTAGCTAAGGTTTTGTTTATTACATGTTTAGTAGGAAACATGAGCACTTTTAGTGCTTTAGTAGCTCTATGGTCTTTTGAATAGTAATCAACAAAACACAACTAAATTAGTCTAGATACATTTGAAAACTAAGTTAATCTTACAAAATTGCTTCAAAAAATATTGAAAATGCAATTCTGAGTTCTGAATGATACTCTAATTATTCTCTCAGAAAAACATTTGCAATTCCTGAGTTTTGCAATTCCTGAGTTTTGCAATTCCTGAGTTTTGCAATTCCTCGAGTTTTGCAATTCCTCGAGTTTTGCAATTCCTCGAGTTTTGCAATTCCTGAGTTTTGCAATTCCTGAGTTTTGCAATTCCTGAGTTTTGCAATTCCTGAGTTTTGCAATTCCTGAGTTTT